>WIPJ01032749.1:243652-260766 GCA_018155075.1 Cassiopea andromeda | reverse complement strand
ACATACATACACATGTATTTATATATATATATATATATATATTTATATATTTAAAATATATATTTACATCTCTATATGGTAGTTAATTTTGAAAAGCTACCTTCTCTAACTAACAACTTGATAATTCCCTTCAATGACCATTATAAGCAGGTTTAACTTAACATGCAATAGGCAGCTCGTATCAATACATGTTTTAGATAGACACAATGGAGTTAATGTAAAATCTCAAATTATCATTGCTATCTTAAATTGGAAATTGCAACTCCCCTTATAAACTCTACTGTTGCTTGTGCTCTTGGAGAAATACGCCGGAAACAAGTATTTTCGGTAATAAGTAGAACATAGTTTATTTTGGCCTATCTTTAGGCTAGGCATACAATATGCAGCTTGAATGCAGTCTTGGAATAGATATAGGTACGCTTGGATGTATCTCAGAATATAAAATTGACGTTGTTAATGTGTTAGCAATTGAAATTCACCTATTGTTGCTTGTGCTCTTGCAAAATAGAGTGGAAGCAAAGGTTTTCAGTATTAAGTGATTCATTGGTATGCCTCAATGCTGTTTAGGCACGCATTATGCTTGGGCCCATTTGTTTGTACCAACGGGCCTCTGGATTGGATTGTTGAGCCTGGCTTAGTATGTAGTTTTGTGCCTTTTGGATTGTGTGTGTGTTTGTTTGAGTGTTTCAGTTTCTGTTTGCAGTTTATGCGTATTGTTCAGTGTGTGTATTGTTGAGTGTGTATTTACGTCAGTGTCTGTTTCTGTTTCTGTTTCTGTTTTTTCCAGTTTGTCTTTCAAACGTGTGATTCTGTGTATATGCCTGTTTATATAAGAGTATTATCATGAATAGGGCGACCAAAATTCAATAAAGTAAAAAATTTTAATGTCCTTGGGTAACCTGAAATGCCAAAAACACCTTTATTAGGAGTACAAACCTATTTGGACGAAGTGCATAGGTCAAAATAAAATCAAAATATAGTTTTTGTTCAATTATGTCAAAATGTCAAGGTTTCAATGAAGTTAAAATTGTGAGTGATGGGTTAAATATACTTATTTATGAATTGACCATTAGCTTTCAATTGCAAAATGCTGCTATGTGTATAGAGGTCAGTAGTGTGACATCACAATATGTATATTTTTAGAATATTTAAGTTTGGCTTTAATTTCTGAAAAGGCGCGTAGAAATAGGAACGACTGGCAAATTGCAGCTCGATCTGAAAAATAATGACTTAAATATAGGCAGTTGAATGAGTACATGGTTGCTATCAAATCATGTAGTTTTGAGTCTGGTTCCAGACGTCTAGAACCAGGAGAAAAATACATAGGTTTTTATGGCAAGTTTTCAGGCATCAAATGGTTGTGTCTCAGTCCATTTTGACAATATTCACCTAGAATTGTCAACACATACCTATTTTGAGGTGCACTTTCACTACACATTGTCATTGTATGAAAATTCTGAAGGTAGAGTTCTATTACGTCATCACTAATGAACTCTATATCCAGTGCCATTTACTGACATGCACCGTTTATTCCAATAATTTTGCAAAGATAAACCCTTTCTTATTTGATATTAATTCCGTTCTACACTAAAAGGTCAATGAATGAATAATTTGGAACAAATGGGTTTTAATAATTTTACCTTGAGTTTTTATCAATGACACAATGCTGTCTTTCTGGGTTATGACCTATTTACACAAACCCCGATACCAGGCTTTATGTTAGTAAGTGTACTGCGAAGTTTTATTAGAAGTAATAAATACTCCCAGACTTGCCCGCCCATTTGGTGATGTTGACACCAGCAATTAGAAGAGTATTTCAAAGGCCAGACTAGACTATTTTTTGTTCTGTCAAAATAAGCAGTAAATAAATTATTCAATGATATTCTATTCAGTCTAGCAACTATATTAGTAAACTTAGTAGCTGATAATCATTACAGCTATATGCATTGTGAAGACCTTGGAGAGGAGGCGGAGTCATCTTGGTACAAATAGAGCCGAGGCTTGTGCAGTGCAGACCACTTAGATATGTACTAATGGGGGTGAATGCCCTTTATATCAAGTCATAAAGCACGAAGGAGTGTGTTTAGCTTTATTGCTTGCTTATAGAGAAATTGGCATTTGGGGGGTGGCGGCAAAAGCCTCCACTATAACTTTTCCAAATGTGGCTTCCTGATTTGATGCATATACACAGTTTTCTAGTTTTTTTTTCCAAAGATTCACCAGTCATATATATATATATATATATATATATATATATATATATATATATATATATATATATATATATATATATATATATATATATATATATATATATATATATAACGGTATAGTATAGCTTATTAGTAAAATGGATTGTACTCTAGCAAATTCGTTACATCAAAATAAATTCAAAATCACCAAAAAATTATATCAATTTTTCCACTTAGAAAATCAAGTTCTGGTCGCCCTAATCATGAATGTATAAATACCATACAAATGTGTAAAAATATCAAGATACTTCTGAGCATTGTTGCCTTTATGCTGTTTTGATTTCGCCTAACATGTATGTAGCATTAACACATTTTATTGAATATCATTCTTCACAGGTCCCGGAACATCTACAAAAATTGGATGAGCAGCAGGTAAAGTGGAGTAGCTTATCTATTTTCAAAAGATTGCTATCCAATACCACTGGTTGAAATTTTCCTCTTGAAATTAGGTCAAGTATCCATTAAATGCTGTGAAGCACATGCCAAACTATTCCTGGATCTTTTGTTGGGGTCTAATGCAACTAAAGTATCTCTCTTATGGTTAAAGGAAAGCTTTTTTCGAAAACTACATACTGTAGTGTTAGAAACTGTCTAAAGACACTTTCAGCACTAGACTGTACATTATCATATCCATGTATTCCAGCGTTTCCCCATTCGTTTTCACTGCCGCACCCCCTGAGACTGACGATGGCAATCTCGCACCCCCTTGTTTTGAATGAAACAAACAAGGCTTAAAAACATAATCAAAAGCGGACATTCAGTCGCCTGATGTTTTCTGAATATATATGCATGCAATTTAGTGAAAGGGCTTTTAAAGAACAGTTTGACGTTATGAAAAGTTATGAAAAAAATATCTTAACTGATATTCTTTGCGACGAAAAAATAGATTTACTTCGTCTTTCACGATTGATTCTTGCACCCCCTCGAACCGCAGCTCGCACCCCCTATCGGGAAGCGCTGTTGTATTCATACTGTAAGATATGACATTCTGTCTTATCTCAACACAAAGAAGCCTTGTCTTTTGTGAGAAAGCCTGGTGTGCTATGGCAAAATGGATTTGATTCTCAGAATCTACCTGAAAGGCAGCCCAGAGACATGTTCCCATTCACCATTTGGTGAAAGAGAAATATTGACTTGTGTGTTATCTTATTTTCTGCATTAGGATATTGCTTTTATTTTATTTCCTGGGATAGAGCTATTTCTAATATACATTTACTCAATATTAATCTCTTTTAGGTCACCCTTGTGTACGTTTTGCAGGTTCCCACCCCACCCGAGAGTCAATAGATTTAAATCATCACTATCCCCTCCTAAGTATTTGAATCTCACTGCTTATTGGCATTTTCATAAATTTTGTGCACACACCAGCATTCTAAAACGAGGGTCTGCATTAAACTATCGCAAGTGCTTAAAGCCAATATAAGTTGAAAAATAAAAATTAGTCTCAGTAACACCGTCATCATCAGGAACCCGTCCTTTGCTTTTGGTGGTAGCACTGTCTCAAGAGAGTAGTGAAATAAGTGGCAAGGGAATTACTAGAAGAAGGTACGAATTATTAGCTATCAAGCTGCGATCAGCCTTTCCAGGTTTGATAGTAATACACTTAATGATCACAGGCTCACCGCAGCAAATAGAACGGACCATAATTTCCTGTGGTATGCAGGTAGATTGGAGGGAGAGTGAGGCGTATTACCAGCGATCAAGAGATTTTATGAGACATCATTTTCTGGGTAGTATTGGACGTGGATTCCAAATCTGGATATTCATCAGGCTTGCGAGAGGGCTGTCTCAAGTTAAAGGGGGAATAGGCTTCAAGTACTACTGATTATCCAATGGCGATGCCTTCACTTTAGTATTCATTGATTCAACCATTATGTGCATGCTGTTAAAACAAGACAATTTGTCATATCATGTGAATAAAAATGCCTTTGCAAACTTGTAAACACCTCATGAAATCTCATTGGAGTATGAGAGTATTTCATCTCCATCTATTTTTGGATTTTTGAATTACGCATGCACAGTGAAAGTGTTCAGCTTGAAAATTTTCAGAGAGCTGATTTTGTACAAGTGGATATCGAGAAGAGCTGTTGTGGGAATATTCATCATACTAAAAATTTTTGCACTTAATTTAGGATGTCTATCAGAAGTAGTATTCAAATACTTATGATAGACAAAGTAGCTTCATCATTGTAGTGTCTGTCCTTCAGCATGGCTATGTAATTTGTAGGAATCTCGAGCTCACCCTCTTCAGCTCTCTTGGTCACATGAACATTGTTTTTCGAAGCAAACGAATACTCTAGCACCAACTTGCCCCCTTTCCCTTTGATCCTTTGTCCATAGAGACTTACGGACTCTTGAGTGCATTAACTGTCATTCCAGACAATGTCGATAATTCGGCATCCATAATTTTACTTAGGACCAAATGGCTTAAGTTGGTTTGCTTTGAATACTGTGGTATGGCAGTTAATTGCATATAAAGCTATGTTCAAAAAACACAAAGAGATGAATAAATACGAGAGAAAGTGGAATATTCAGTTACGTATTTATGTATTTGTACTTTACCAGTAGAATTTATGTATAGAAGTTACCCGCACAAATACAAGCATAAAGAATTAGCTAAAATTAATGCAAGTTAAAAAGCAGAAGAATATGACTTAGTGCATACCTGAAATAGCCATAAGTTGTGGAAATGTTCCCGAAAGACAAAGTGTCAATGTGAACAACATGAAGCTGAAGATGGGTAGACGTCCTTGTTCAGCCTCATTGAATGTCACTTAATTTTATGTTATTTGTTTTTAGGAGTGTCATGATCATTACGGATAGGAATTGAATGTGTTTACTAGCATTATTTAGAAGTATCATCGTAGAGCAATATTGCAAAACTTTCTTTGGAAATAGATGTTATACATCATAAAATGTAGCTGAAATTAAAACATATGGCTAATTTATTTCTTGTCTCGATAGGGCAATTTTGTGTGTAAAGCTAGTTGACCCAATCAATCATTGCATCGAATTAAAAGTATGAATTTAATGTATTTTGTACTTTGTAGGTATGTTATTCCTCTCAATTTATGGCATCTGTTATACATTCTAGCTATCTCTGCAGTTCAAAGTGGGACTTCTCTATTGCAAAGCAGGGCAAAAGTCAGAGGAGGATATGTATAACAATGGTTTGTGCCTGAAAATGAGTTTTATTTTATATTGTAATACTCTCATATACGGGAAGATCTATTTAAGCATATTTCAACATTCTTGTGATTTTCCCGAATTTAGATAAGGTGTTTGATAGCTTTGTTTAGGGAAACCATTCACTATTGCTCATTTCTCATATCATCATTCATGCTGTAAGGCTGGCCTTCATGTGTGGCAATTTATCATACGTTGTTGGAATTAATTGATTGCAATCTCTCAAATACATGAAAACCGGGAATCCTAAGTCAATCGCAATGCAATGAATTTCCAAGTATACTCGGCAATCCATGTCAAGTTACCTAGTAGCCCGCTGTGATCCCTCTTGGATTTGCTACAAATATGCTTTTCCATAATCTGCTTCTACTGAGAAAACATGCCCCCTGAAAACTTCCACTCAATAAGATTCCATCTAAAATAATAAATTCCTTTTTTCAAACTTCACATAGATAGTGCTATATCTATAAATGCAAAACTCACTACAAGGTAATTTGTATTCGGCTGGCTTACCTAGAAATAGTGATTATTATAGTGTTTTTGAAAGTTCATCATAGTAATATTTTGGGTATACGATGATATTCAGTGTATAGTTAACAAGTTTACTATATGTGCTAAGCAACAGAAAAGCAGCTACGAAAATATATTTAAGCTCAGGGAACTATGTCTTCAAAAGTCAAGCAAATCAGGGTTGGTCCAACTTTGATAATAATAGTGATAATAGTACATTTGATTTACGGTTGGATAACATTATAGTCTATAAGTAAGAGTAAACATAGTAATTACCAGCTAACTGAAAATTATGTCTCGATTTCAGTTCACTAGACCAAGTTGTAATGTGTTTGTTAAAGTCATAGACTGTATTGCTGCTCTTAATCACATCAGGTGTACTTTTTTTGAAGGCAAGTCTTTTTTTGAAAGAATGTCTTTAATTCTCAAGTTGTAATTAATTTCTTTCCTTGTAAATATCTTCCTTAAGAAGGAAGGCTTTTGACGGTTGAGAGATTTGTAAACTGCAATCATGAGGATCTGCAGGTATTGAACATGAATAATTTGTTCTTCATTTTAACAACTTGTTGAAATAGAGTATCATAGTCTCTCACTAGGATGCGAAGTGTTTGCTCATGAACCCTGTTAATTTTGTATTAGCAGTTTCTTGATAGAATAGCCAAGTAATGGCAGAATACCTAAACTTTGAGATAAAAAAAGAACTATAAAGCAATTTTCATTTAGTTTGGTCAATTATCTTAAAAAAGACACAAATGTTTCTGTGTCCTTAAGACGGAGGGATTTAACATGTTGATCAATCTTCAGCTTAGAATCAATGCCTTTATTAACAGTTGTACTGACCACTTCATTTATCTCCATGCAAAATTTTACAGTCATTACCCTAGCCCATAAATATAACCTGAATTTTTGGGTGGGATTGGAACCACCATATTAGCTTCAAACCAGAAGAAACTCATTTGTATGTCATTCTCTATCCTTGAAATCACACCCTCTAGTTTGAAATCAGACACAAAAGGAGTATTATATCAGTAAAGCTGCATTGCTAAGAGTCCTTTATAAAGAAGGTAAGATCGTTTATATAACTGAGTAGATGACCCAGGAATGATCCTTGTGATATAGCCGATGTGATCCCAAGCCAAGATGTGGTTATAGTGAATCGCTATTTCCGAGATGTTAGGTTGTCGAGAGTAAGTTTTGGACTATCAATCAAAAACCATATACCTCTAACTTTGCTATTAAAAGTTCATGAGATATACAATCAAAGGATCCTTTATTGTCAAGACTTTTTCGGCACTGCTTTACACGTCTCATAAGAGTATGTTTTGACTCTGGCTCTGCACAAAGTGAATTGGAGAATTTGGGAACCATAATGGGCAAAATTTTTTGGAATAGTGCCTATTCGTACAACGGAATTGTCACCTTTTTGAAGGGTGGAGTGACATCTGCAAGCTTATAAATATCAGGGAATGTGTGGGTGCACTGATTTCAAAAATAGACTGATTTGAGCATCGTTATTCTCTGTTCAGAATGTTTGGATTCCACAAAAGTTTGTCTGCTCCATGTTGGTCTACGCATAGCTTGTTCCCTGTAAGGTTGTTGTACATCAGTATTGCGATGTACAAAACAAAAATGGCAAGCTTGCAGTGCACATGGCTGTACAAATCACAGGGAAGAAAGTGATAAGGAATCGGAATCGTAAGAATTACTAAAGTTAAACAAACCCTATGCCACTTTTCATGGTTGATTATTGTCGATAATTCATGAAGGATATGGCCTTACATCATTCTTGTTTGTCGTAACTTGCTGTGTTCTACTCCAATAAGGATTGACTTCATTGATACTGCACCAAATCCAAATGTGCTCCCTATAAAGCCGCACATAAGAACCGTCGTACATTAAGAACCTGTAGCCTGAAATTGCATATGTTTGTACGGTTGTAATGTTTTACAGTTCAATTGTGATTTTTCACTGTTAAATTGTGGTTTCTCCACAGTTGAATTGTGAGTTTTTGCAGTTGAGTTGTGGTTTTTTCTCAGTTCAGTTATGATTTTGTATGAAAATTTTACTTGGAATGAGGTCCCCTAGCCTTCCATCTTTTGTTGCCTCAGCTAATCATGGAGAGTATACTTGTAGTGAATGAAATAGATGCCATCAGTGAGGGAACAAGAAGTGCACTGAGTCAAATCAGAGACAGAAATCCAGGCATGTCACTCGCCTATCAGGACTTCTTGATAGAATAAAATAGCATGAAGGACACAGGGAGAGGAAGTGTGGAATCTAGATAATATGGATTCATTATAATTGAGTGAAGGGACGATGTTATCCCATTCAGTGGAGAAAAGGTGGCGGCAACTGTTTCAGACATTACAGTGATATGGATCCCTTAACCATAGAGGATATCCAACAGAAAATATCTGAGATATTCTTTCCAGGCAGGAGAATGACTGCCGGAATAGTTTTGGACGTGAGGCTGTAAATCTGTAGTGCGACACAGAGAGTTATTGATAATTATCATGGCGATGGAACACTGAGCAAGTACGTGGTTGCAAATGGTCTTTGTCCATTCACTTCATATCTATACTTAAAGTCAAAGCCATTGTCTTTGTTTAAAGAGATGCAGTTATCAACAAATGTCAGCCCAGTTGCACAAAAAAGTCCTCAGTCACTTGAGCCCCAGCCATCAACCAAACCAGTCATGTAATGGGTCACGAAGCAGCAGTTTCATTTCATCATACAGTGGATGCACAATCCCTAAATTCACTTTATACTAACACATTAGTGATTTGCCAAGTTTGCAGTTGCTCCTTTGAACAGGAGAATTTCTGTGCTAGTTGTTTTGAAGGTGAAGAGTTTGAACAGTTACTTCAAGGAGATAGTGGCTATCATAGTCTAACTGACCCTCCATCATCCCAAACCTATACTATCTTGTTTGACAGACATAGTCACTGGATCACATGTAACTCTTAATAATCAAGTTATCCATGGCCAAGCAGCCCTCTTGGCTGATAACACTTTAAATACTAGGCAGTTGGCAGAAGAATCTAACCCATCAGCAGTACCATCTGTGTCATCTTCTGAAAGTAATCTGCAGGAAAGGCACACCATTAAGCTTTTAACAGTTCATTGCTCCTGAATTAGATCAGATATGATAGAGCATCTCAAAGATCCGTCAGTTCTGACATCTCATGTGATGTTTAGCATCATTGATGAGAGGGAAATGCAGAACAAAGGGTAGGTGATGGTGTTTATAGAGAAGTAATCAGTTGTTTCTGGCTTGAGTTCTCAGCTTCAATGACGATGGGAGAACAGGAAGTGGTGCCATTTTTAGGCATGATCATGTTATTTCGGAATATAAATCAATTGCTCATGCTCTTGTTGTTGGATTTAAGACAGCTTCTTATTGGCCACTCTTCTTGTCAAAAGGATATGTTTGCTTTACTTTGTTTAACAATCAGGTTTCGGAAGAAATGCTGTTACAACACTGAAAGAAATACCTTCCACTCATGAACGAAGAGCAGAGTGACCATGTTTTGAAGTCAGACAATATCGCTGAGAATCAAGAAGAGCTAGATGAATTCCTTGTTAGACTTAATGTGTATGCCATGGTGGCAAAGGATAATGTGGAGAAAGTTATTTTGGAAATAGCAAAGCAGGAGTTGATATCAAATCTATATTTAGTGATAAGTGCATGGCAAGACATTGTCCAAGAATTGAAATCCAGTGCTGAATTCAGAAGTATAGAGGCTTTGCAATTATGTTTTGAAAACTTAGAACCAATCGCCAAGAAAGTCCTCAGTGTCATGAAAGACACTCCTCAGAATGATGGCAAAATGGATGGTATGAAGTATCTCCAATGATTTAGAAGAGGCTTAGATGCTGGAAAACTTGTTGAGTTTCTGCTCTTCACAACTGCAATGATGGAAGAAGAATTGAAGGTAATATTAACAAGGAATGAAGTTCTCAGTTCTAGACCAATAGCACACACATGTGGACCTATTTTAGAACTTCTTTCTACGTAAAGCACTTATGGAGAGCTGAGTGAAGAATTTACAGACATTTTCAACAAAGAGAATGGATGAGAATTGGGCATTATGTAGCACTTAGTATTGCTGACTTATCTTCTTCAGGTTAGTCATCAATATGCAGTTGACTATGGTCATTTTCTGTAGTGGTGTATGTTTTACATTCAAACTATACCCAAAATTGGTATAAGATAGGAGTCATTCACTTTCTTCATCTAGGCCATTGTCGCAGAGCTTGCCCCTTTTGCACCCAAGCTCTACCCATATATTTCTGAATTTTAGAGGAAAAGTCATCCAGATCTCCAAATTTAATATGAAGTTTTAAATGTGCATAGATCTGGTCAAGACAGCCTTAGGAATCTGACACAGGATTGTCACACACTTATTGTGCCTTGAGGAACAGAAGTTTCTCTAGTAATGAGTTGCTCTGTTTTCTAATATATATATATATATATATATATATATATATATATATATATATATATATATATATATATATATATATATATATATTATATATACATGTGAACAGCTGTAGCCTAGCGGTAATGCATTCAACTCAGACGAACATCTTCCTGGGTTCTAGGCCCACTGCAGACCATTGGTGACGTCAGGAAGGGCATCCGGTTCTTAATTGCTCATGTCAAAACTAAAGTCCCCAAGGAATTGGGGGAAACGGATGTAAATTTGATTTATAATATACAAAGTTTCCCGGTCATCAGAGAATATGGCTTTTTTAGAGATTGTACAGTGTAGTTTTAATGTAGTCATATAGGATTGATACTGAGTTTATTACTTTATGCAATATTCTTTCAATTCTTTCAAAGAGCAATTACAATGCTGTCATGCTTTTTATCTTAAAATTCCAATAAAATGTTAATGTTAGAGTTGCAGTGTGTTACCCCCATGTTGCTGTGTATTGCTGGTACATTGAAACAGATGTGAAAGAAAATTATTACTGTAGTACATTTCAATATGGTATTGTAATGAGAATGAAATTAACTACCATGACTGATCCAGGTCATTGTTTATCGTAAAGCTTCTACTGCAGTTACAAGCCTCAAATAAAGTTCAAGTCCTTCTTTGACATCCATTGGCCTGGAAAACATCTGTACTTGCATGACAACATTTTCAGATCCTTCGAATTCTTCACTGTTACCATTTTGTTTCATTGTGGCATTGTAACATTCATCAAGTAATGCATCACTAACTTCTTGCATATAGCTGTGTGTATCATAAAGATGAGGGAGAAAAAACATAATCAGGATGCCTTCTGGAGCCACTGCTGTTTCCATATATACTTGAGAAGGTGATTTGCTGACTCCAAAGCTCAGTAAGGGTGTCAAGTTCCTTTTGCAACAAGTCCATGCAACAAAATCTTATGTGTTCAAAGTAAGCAAGGTCTGAATCAATAGATAAATTAATATCATGCAGATCAGTGAAGAAATTGCGCCACCACCCAGGGCTATGCTTTTTAAGGTCTGACCAGTAGGCCTCTATCCATATCTTTCATGGCGCTCCACCAGGGGCATTGCTATGAGGTGCGTATGATGCGTTATACCCCTGGCCTCAGAGACTGTAAGCAAATTTCTAACATATCAGCTTTTGCCGGCAAGTGTAGAATTGTATATGGTGTCAAAGAAGCATCAATATTCATGGCTAGTTTGCCGACAGTATTTCAACTTTGACAGTTATCAGTATTTCACAACATAGAATAAACTGTACATTCATTCTCATAAGAAAACGTTGTCAACAAGTTGCTCTGAAGTAAAGGCTCTAGGTGACACCTCTAATTCCTTAGAAGTCTTTTATTTTACTCTCCAGTAGGTATAATCTCTTTTTTTGTTTGTAAATTGGAAAAAGCTGCTACTCTTGCTAGCAATGACAACATCGATGGAGTTAGCGGGGATGTAGGGGATATGACACCCCATGCAATGTTTTTACTTCATTCGGTAAATCAGCAATATTTACAACATTGTCATATGCCACAAACATAGTTAGCTTCATACATCATCCACAGAAGCCTCTTTGAATGCTGCACGATGTAGCTAACATCAGGATTTACAATTTAGTACTTCTTCTCGGCTACTCTCGCTTTCTGACGCCTTTCTTTTCGAGTTGATACATTGCCTGCTGTTGGAATGTAAATATTGCCTGCTTGCAAATGTGACGATTGTGCCATCTGGCATTTGATTGGTCAGGGGATTATCGGTCAATGGAAACGATGAATAAGTTCAAACCCTTTGAACTTCGTATTTAGCCGATTCGGCCTAGGGCAGCTGAAGTTGAATCCATATTTGAACCTTCTACAATGTACCAACACTGGCTGCCTTGGCTGAATTATTGCATTCAATTAGGTGGAAGCCCACCTTAACGTAGCTCAAAAGGGTCTATTGCAAAAAGGCTTGAAATCAATTCAATACTCAGTTCTTTTGTTGACCTTCCTGGCTATAGTACCCCATAAGTAATTTCCGGAAATTCTCATGCCTGACCTTCTTCTTACTGCGTCTAGGAAGTGTCTATACATTCTGGAAGTAATTGCTGGTTTTCCAACAATTCTTTTGAATACTCGCAAGACCAATAAGTATGAAAGTGTCGTTATTTGCTAACAACATCAGTATGACAGTGTAAAATTTATCATCCTCTCTATCAACACCTTAGGAGTCTTCTCTCTTCACTCACCTGACTTTTTTAGCATGCTCAAAGAAGCTAGTTTTGAAGGCAATCACATGCACTACATTATAAGGACAGTAACAATAATACCAATTCAAACTACATATTGTATGTTCTGCAAAGAGGACAAGATTGTGTCAATCTAGAGCTGTTATCTACCTTATTAATTCACATTTATGCTTTTGCGACATTTACTATTGCCTGTATAATTTTTTAAACTGTTAGACTTGCATTTTTCGTTATTTTATCTAGTGATCATATTTAAGCCATTTTTCATACACTGTGATGATACACCTTGATTTAGCACATTGGTTTGAATGTATAGAAAATTTAGACAAATTCAACCAATTGTTACAAAAACCAAGAAAATTTGTACAAAATCGCAGATTTTAGCTTTTCTTGCAATAACTTACTAAATTGATTAAATGATCATATATGAATTATTTTGATCCACTATGATAAAAGATCTTGATTTAGCACAATTTGTTGTTATGAAGTTTATATGGATTGCGTTAGAACTCTGGAAAGTTATAGGATATCTCAGTTTTCAGCTCCTCTGCTTGGTTACATTTAAGCCATGATCTGTTCAGTTTATGTGCACATGTTGGGTTAGCAAAATGGATTGAAAAGAGTAAAATCTGGGCAGTTGTTATGTTAACATTTCAAGATGAGTAGACGGGTGCCCTTCACCTTCCAATATTGCTTTCATTGTGCTAGAAGGAAGTATTTGGAAAATGGAATATTCCTGAATTGTAAACTACGCATCAAGTAGTACAATGATTTACCATTTTGCTACTTCATACATAGTTTCCAATTCACAAATAGGGGAGTAGGATTACTTGGGGGGGGGCAGTATGATTAAGAGAGGCAGTGGTTAAGGTGAGCAACTTGCCTACAACAGCATTTATCGGAATTATGAACACTTTGTTAGAACTTGATAGGCCTAATATACTGCAAAAGAGGCCACAACTACTAATTTGAAAATCAGCATTGAAACTTTTTCCAGAGCTCTTACCCTTTACCTCAGAAGACTATTACTATATACTGTGCCCTTATACACATGAATCTAGGATAGTGGTGGCTATTTGGGAGAATGCCTCCGCATTTCCCCCTTGTTGGCACTGAGTCGATACCTTCTAGCAATATATAGTTTATTTATGCAATAAACTCTGCAAATTCAGAAGCGGAGCCCCCACCATATTTCTTGACCAATCAACGACGCTATAGTATGGAATGATTCAAAACTAGCTTTTTCTGAGGGCTAGGGTTCCTTTTGGTTGGAGAACAGTATAAACTCTAATCTACTTCTTAAAGATAAGATCTATCTAGAACCACATGCTAGTAAAGGGTCTTTAGGACTGTAGAAAGCCTGGAACACCAAGAGAAGTTATGAGATTATATCGGAGGTCATGGCAAACCTGCACAAGTGAGGGAATTTTAGAAGGAAATTGACGTGATTTTTCCAGTTTAAAGCATTCTTTCAGAAATATTCGATTTGTAATATATATTTTTTGCAGAAACTTTAGTCTTCAATTGCCACAACAACGTAGACTTATTCTACTTACAAGTAGAACCTGCATTGAAATATAATGGATGATTATTTGAATCTATTGTATTACTTGAAAGTGAAACCTGGATTGAACTGTAATGGATGATAGGAATCTATCTATTGTATTTCTTCGTGTATAGTCGGAAATTATTTATATGAAAAGCAAAAACACAATTTCAGATTTACAGATTGCTTTTGTGACGACGCAAGTGGAAGTGGATTTTCCACCTTATTCATACATAATTTTACTTAAGTTATAGTGCTACTAGAATACGACCTTGATGTCATTACTTTTAGTTCATGTAGCAGAAAGGATAAGATGCAAAGCTTACTAATGGGTTGTTGTTCTTCCAAGCAGTGGTGTTTTAATGTGGTTTTAGTCATGAAATGTATTTTTTGTTGCTATTTTTGAATATGAGCAAAGCAGCGAGCCCCCTGATACTTATAGGGAATGTGTTTCATATATAGGGACGGTGCTATGGGGCGATGTCGTTGTGGGACATCCCAGGGGATTGCAAATCGTAAATCTTCTCAACAGATTTCAAGTTTTCAGTGGTCCGAAAGTCTGGTTAGCTGGTCAGTTTGTTCTTGTATATTGCATAGCCACAGTTGCTAAAAAAGGACTTTACATTTACTTAGGCCACGAGGAATGTGTTAGAAAGGGCACTGACTTGAACAAATTGTGTTAGTACTACTGATATTCTATCAAGAAGTTCTTGTCGATAGTTATAGTATGGAGGGCAAAGCAGAAAAAAGTGCTCTGTCTCCTCAACGCCATCATTTGTAGGGCTCAATGGAGTTATGGTATGTAAATAGCCTGTTGTTACTACAGAACTTTACCACAGCACGAAAAAGCGGCAACATTATTTTGACATACTGAAAGCTGTTTTCATCCGACACTCATTAGATTATGAAAACGTCGGATAATGGCCTAAAGGTAAACCGAAATGTATATCCAGATACAGCTAATGTGTTAGGATGCGTCTAATTGGCCCCAAGTGTGACCAATTAGGACCTATTAAAATAGTTTCCTTAAAGAGTCCCAATGAGAAAACAAACTCTTTTTGTCTACATAAGACTGGGTTTTGAGTCATCAAGACTTGTTTACATCAAGACTCAAAACCCAGTCTTGTGTCTTATTTGGGAAAGATATGTTACGCCTATTGGGTCATGAATACCAAAGATAGATCTCACATGTATACAACAGATAGAGCTCACATTTTAAACAAAAGCTTGTGTTTAAATACAGCAACTGACGGTGCGCTTCTAATCTCTGGGTCAAGTATTTTCCACTCAGATATGCAATCAGGATAAAAGCTAGATTTAAATTTTTCAGTTCCTGCCCCTATTTGCCTGACAGCACCATGTTTTTTAAGAGCATATTTGGACTGATGAGGTGTTGGAATTGGATCTTTAGTAGACTTGGGAGTGAGATTATTCATGATCTTGTTGAACAAAATCATACGTCTGCTCCACCTACGACAGCTTAGCAACTCCCAACCAAGCTCCGCATACATTGTCTCACGCGATGTTCCCTTCCATGTTCTTGTTACAGTAAGAGCAGCTGAATATTAAACCGATTCAATTTTGTCTATTGAACTTGGCGAAATGATATTTTGGCTATAATTGCATATTTTAGCTGGGATATGATAAGTAAGGTCTCCATAGTTTAGGTGAGGAAGCGTATAGAGCTTGTACAAATCATTACAGGTATGTCTGGGTAACTATTTGGAGAGATTTACGGTTATGTTATTAAGGAGTATATCAGTGCTATCCACGGCAAGTCTTTTCCTTGAAAGCCGTAATTTGACAGCCTGTTTTTGCAGATCAGGATTGAACGACATTCTCCAGTTATGTGCCCACCGACTTACTCATGAAAAGTCATAGTTTATTTTTTCAGAAGTAGCATTTGGATCTTGAACAGCTGTAAACAATAATGTTTCATCAGCAAAAAGCTTACGATTGCACTCCAGATGAGCAATGAGATCGTTTATATAGATGAGAAATAGCAAAGGTCCTAGTATATAACCCTGGGGTACCCCCGCCAGAACATATCCCCATGAAGAACATTGACTATTCAAAACAGTCCGCTACTTGCGGTCCTTGAGAAAACTGTGAAAAAGAGATAACAAGCTGCCTGACACACCACATTGTTTCTACTTACAGATAAGGCCATCATGCCAAACTCTATCAAATGCTATTAGTAAATATGACATTATGAACTATTGTGTTTTAATAAATATAAAGGCCCTTCTACCCATTTCTACCCTAGATATGGTGATGATGCGTTTTGTCTTTTTAACAATGAACTTTATTTGACCTTTCTTAATGTCTTAATCAATACTAAAGATCCTACAAATCATATAACTTCAGTATATTGCGTGAAGACTTTTACTGGCCTCCTTTGAAATTTTTTCAGCGTCACTTCTTAAGAGCTTGGCCTTATTACTAGAAAGGCCTTGGTTTCAATCAATGTCTTGAAAGCTTAATAGATAAAGTATTGGATAGGTATCTTGAAAAGGTTAGCAGGTCCAATACTGTTTCTGTAGATTCTAAACCACTTGATGGTATTTGCTCCCATTATTTTAAATTACCATTCCTCGCCTTGTCTAATCATAACAAATGTAAGTTGCACAATTAGTTAAACGGTATTGTTAAAGTCTTGGAATCAATTTAGTAGTTTCTTCGTTTAAAATAGAAACTTACGGAATGTTACGGAATAATGAAAGCAAGTTCTAATGCGTTAGTCGAATGCCAACGGTCAAGCATTGCACAGCAGAGATTTGTTTCTATGGCGACAAGATGATACTAGTTCATTGCGTCTGTTCAGGGTAGAAAGATCCGGTCTGCAGATTATGAAGAATTTTTCTTTGAGACACAAGTTGCATCGTTTACTTGAGCTGTTATAGGGTTGGTGTGATG
>WIPJ01032749.1:208527-229328 GCA_018155075.1 Cassiopea andromeda | reverse complement strand
TATATAGAGAGAGAGAGAGAGAGAGAGAGAGAGAGAGAGAGGAGAGAGAGGAGTCTCTAATCATAGATGGCATGATAGCATGGATACATTTGTACAGTAGCTTTTGTGTCAACGTCTTACGTATGTCGTAGTTAAAATGTGCATTGTGAAATATATATTGCACAGCAACAGCTATTTACACTTATCCAAGTCTAGATGGTTAGTGTAGCAAGAGCTTAGTTTCTAATTTAAGGAAATCCTCAGATAATCTCGAAACCAAGGAAGTGAACGCATTATTTAATGTATACAATACATTGTATTCATCTTAGCTTAACTCTTGTTGTTTTAGGGTTGCAGTTAGTTGCTCTCAGGATGTGCCAAACTTTGGCCCACCAATACCTCCTAACTCAACATTCAAACATGGCAAAGCTTTCAGGGACTTTTTGCTATGCAAAGGTGAGACTTTGTTAGTCATTGATTATTGCTATTAGAGTGTACATATTAGTCATTAGTTGATGGTTAAAGTTGGATACAATAGTATCTCTGTTAGAGTGTAGAAAGGAGACTTTTTAGGGTAAGTATTTGCTGGTAGGGAAATTGTGTTGTCATCATTAAGTAACGTTGATATATCTATCCACCTTATAACAGAGGTCACCAGTCTATGCCTATGGGCACAGAGGATATATTTCAGTAGCCCGTAGAGGATACTAGTTCATCACATCCGTCTTTTATTGAACCTTGTAGCCTAGCGTAGGTTTGTGCTCAGTTTTTTTACAATCATTTGTCTCAAATCTTGCTAACAATTTTGCTTTGCCCATCCAGCCACACCCCTGAAGGGGTCATGTGGTCCTTTGGAGCAACATGTGATGTTGTCCATCCAATATTGTCTCAGCATGAACAGGCAAATGGAGTTATGTCTTGTCTTTCCAAGGCTAATTTTCAGATCACAGTTGGAGTTGGATTGCCGGCATTTCTCTCATATCATCTTCCTGTGAGTAAAGGGTATAGTATATTCTGTGACAATTTGAAAGTCATACAAAGCGAATATCATGGTTAGTACCCACAATCGCAATGGCAAAAATCTCAAAACTACTATGAAACTAAATTCTTCACTTCATAGAAAGATTAATGTGGAAATAATACTAATCACTGTGTTACATAAGAATATGAAAACAAGGAAGAGAGAACATCACATGACAAGAAGTGATGTAAATTGTCATGATGCATAAACAATTCACAAGACAAATAACTATGACACAAATAATCTGCTGTACATGAACCTCACTCTGCGGAGTACAAACAGTCCCAATGAAAGCTTGGAGTATAAAGGGACGTGAAGTGTCTCTAAATATCAAGTTCTTTAGAGAATAGAGCATCTACTTTCCATTCCATTGCTGTTTGTTCTGGAGACCATAAAATATTGAATAGAATTTTGTCATGGCATTCATTGCTTCAAAACAATATACAGAAATACCACTCTCTTGCCAAGCCAACAGAATGTCTTCACATCCTGTATACAAATGAATAACAGAGGGAGAAATGTCAGACTGAAACTTAATGTCAAACAAAAAGTACCTCAAATATGTTGAATTGCTTTGCCAATTGAGTGTAAATAATTGTTCCATGGAGTTATCATTGAAAACCCATTTATTATTAGGACATGCAGCAAAACTGTTTGTTCACAAACGTTTTTCCCATTAATACATAAGATCTCAGAAGACGTTCTTCAGCTTAAGGGTAGCACATTGGTACATGGAGTTGTCATTCAAAATGCATTCAATATTAGAACACTTTGTAACCATCTGCAGCACTTGTTAGCAAAGTGTCATCACTTAGTAGATCAAACCTCAGGTTATGACATCTAAAAGTTGAGCCTAAATGATTGTATCCTAGAGTTGAAATGGAGCACTAGGTAGTGTTGAAGCACAGTGTAAAATCCTACACTTGTTCAAAACATTTGAAAGGTATTACGTATCAACCCTTTATGTAATTTGAAACATTACTATGGACATGTAGCTATTACCAAGCAGATGCTAGACTTTGCAATTATTGCTAAAATAGCCAACTACAAGAAGCCATTCCCTATATCTCAATGGAAAACAACACAATCCTGCTGTTTGTATATATGAAATCAATCAAATAGTTTAATGGAAAATACTGCTATACCAAAAGTCTTTGATGTTGCTCCCCCCTCCTCAAGTGTCAGAAGTATTGAATGACATACCTCACATGGCACTTACCTTGTCAATGATAAATGTCACTTTAAATGTTTAAATTAAACTTTATGCACTTTAATGTGGCTATTGAAATAATATTCAGCACAACACATTGCTTCCAAGCCCCATCAAATACTATCTAGTACCAAAGATTCTAAACAGGAATTTTGTCAAAGACATGGGTCCTAGAATGTACTGTGCTTTGTGTGAAATATAGAATACAAGGTATATGGCACTATTTAAAATGTGTGTAAAAGCATTACCATTACAGTAGCACCTTAGAGGTTACATAGATACATTGAAGGCATTAGTTACAACAAATAAAAGTGCTATGTAATGCCTAACACTTGCCCTCTAGGTTAGAACTAGAAATATTGCATGAACTGCTGTCACCTCTATCTCACCCCTGAAAAGTGTCCTCTGAAGGAGAGATAGTAATTATAGAAAATCCATAATTATGAAAAATGAAATGATCATAATGCACATCATGATTACTGAATGTAGCATTCTGTAATATACACTATTGAAAAGGATGTCTCCCCCTCCCCTACCAATCCCTAATGCCAGTTAGACACGAAAGGCACTCTTGGTAGAATTTCTTGTGTACTTCTAGTAAATCATGATAAGGTTGCATTTATACAGCCTCACCCTAAAGCAAAAACCTTGTAATAATGCACCAAAAATAGCCCCAACCCCTTAAACATAAAGCTTGCCACTTAACCTAAAATCATATATTGGTGTAGGACATAGTAGTCATTACCTAACACTTAATGCTCATGGACAACATTCTCAATTCTTACATAATTATGGAGGATTCCATAGCACACTGAAGTGAAAATATGACTGATGACAAAAACACACATTTGAATCACTATTCTTGGAATGTCCAGGTCAGCTTTATAAGCCAAAATCCAGCAATTATCAAAATCATTAATTTTAATGTAAAAATATATAAAATAAAGCTGATGAAATGGCCTTTATGACAAAGACAAATCTTAATGAACACATTGAATAAGACCCAGAAATTATCCTTACCCCTGACTATCTGGGTTACCTATAAAAAGATTGTACTTTCCTAAGTAAAAAGTAGCTTATGAAAAAGTTCAAGATTGGAGAGACATGGTTGTTGAATTGTAGAAATAACAAAGTCTGACTATCAGGGTTACGTATGGCAATGCTGTCACGTCCTAATTAAAAGTACCTACTTACACACACAAAATTTCAGAAATGTGTTTCCTAGAATTGTCTCAAGAATAAATTTTTAATAAGCCAATTTGCTCAGCCACTTCAGCATAAATAATTGGGTCCTGGAATTATAATTCACATCCCATTCAGTGTTCAACTTGAAACCAACAAGTTGCAAACAAAGTTACACCACAGCAAATGAAAACCTAGAAGCTAAGCTCAGCCACTTCAAAGTAAACAATTGGTTCACGGAGCTATAATGAAATACTCAGTTAGTATATGAATACACACCAGCAATCTGTACAGGTCCTGATTACGTGGGTGAGTTCACCCACTGGTAGCTTGGCTCTGACACCCCAAACTCTTGCAATTACATGGGGTGGACAACCCTTTGTAGCTCGATACTGGCCCTTAGCTAACCCACCTAAAATGAAGATGATGCAACCTTTCAGCAGTGTTCAAAATAGCTTCCAAGCAGCGAGAAGTGAAGCTGTTTTCTGTACTAGCTTTGGTTCTTCAAATTATGTGGACACTACTTTTCCAGATCTATGGGATGTTATTGCAATATGCTACCCATAAAAATCATATTCATTAAGTCATTTCAGTGTACTATGGCTCCACAAGAAATGCCCTATTCAAAAGCGTAAAGCAAAAGCATCTGTGTTGTTCCTTGAGAAAAAGAAAGTCAATGTGGGTGAAAAAATGAAGGACAGACAAATGGTGGGAAAATATGATGTCCAAATTATCGTCAACTGACTCTTGGAAGAACAATTTTCGGATGCCAAAAGAAGTTTTCCTTAATCTGTGTAACATGCTTAGACCCTTTATTTCACCAATCCCAGCTTCTCCTAACTACAGTAAGTTATCGGTAGAGAAGAAAGTTGTTTTGATACTCTACTATTTATAAGATACAGGATCGATATGGATGACTGCAAATACATTTGGTATTCACCAATGTACTGTCTCAAAAGTGACCCATGAAGTCTGTTCTGCCATTACAAAAAAGTGGGACCACAATATGTTTTTTTGCCACAAACGATATCTGAAATGACATTCAAGGCAGCACAATTTGAGCTTAAGTTTGGCATGGTACAAGCTTTTGGTTGTATTGATGGCACTCATATTCCTATAAAGACTCCTGCAGAAAACTCTCAAGATTATTTCAATTATAAACAATTTCATTCATTCAATGTCCAGGCAGTTTGTGACTATCATGGCTATTTTCTTGTTGTAGAATGTGCATGGCCTGGCTCCTGTCATGATACAAAGGTTTTCTCAAACTCTGACACCTGCAACAGGTTGAGAAACAAAGAACTTCCTGAAACAAATAGGATAGTTTTACCAGGCAATCAAAATATTCCCATTATATCATTGGTGACCCTGCTTATCCCGTAACTCCTAATTGCCAGAAAGAGCATGAAAGTTGTGCAACAAATGCACAGGTCATCTTTAATAACATGCTGAGGTCTACAAGAAATCCAATTGAGTGTGCATTTGGTAGGCTAAAAGCCAGGTGAGGTATATTGACTAGGAGAATAGATTTAGATTTAACAAAAGTGCCAACACTCATCATAGCCTACTTTTTCTTGCACAATTACTGTGAATCAAACAGAGTATGTTTGGATGAGGAGTTGGAGAGAGCACAACTAGAGAAGAACAGATAGGATGCAGAAGTTTTCTCAAATATACCTGATCCATTGTATTCAGGGACAACTGTATAAGGGCAAGAAATTAGGGATTTACTAACAAGCTATATAAATCATAGTTTGCCAGATTCATACTAATTAAAGATACAGGCGCCAACTACATGGGGGCATGGGGACTCAGGCAACTTTTGAGCAATGCTACATGGGGTGAGCCCCCCAACCAATCATGGGAAGAACACTGTTTGGTTATCCAAATCTCATTCTCAGAAACTTAAAAATTAGCATGATAATACTGCATTGACACTTCTGCTATGCATTTAAAAATCTGTTCTGTTTATTTCAATAATTAGAAGGATCATTCATGGTAGGCATATTTCCAAACTTTTTAATTTCTGCCTCCCTTAGAAAGTCAAAATTTGGCACTTATGATCAAATCAAAAGTAAAATTTTAATCTATACAGCATTGTTGTGTTGATCTTGTAGAAAGTTGATTTCCTTATTTTGTTTACGCAAATTGGAGTTAATGGAATATTTTCCTTCAAAATAAGATAAATGAAAAGCTTTGCTGGTGCTGCTCTTTTTGATATAGCTTCTTGGTGGAAATGAATTGTGTGCATGCATTCCAGGTACTATTGCAGGGACAGAGGAGTGAGCATTGTTTATAGCCAATAGAGTATCCATAGAGTACTTCATACATTCAGCAACTTGCACAAAGCTGTTGCTCATAGTTTTCATAGCATCAGCAAATTGGTCATTTGATTGGCGAATAGAATGACACAATGTTTAACGGAAAATTGCATCCTCTCTTGCCTCCCTGAAAAGCAACTGATCTCGTTGCTTTGATGATAGTAATTTTTCCAGATGCTTGCGTTTCTCATCTATTAGCATCGGTACAACTGCTATGTTTTTCCTCTTCCTCTGTTTCTTTCCATGTACATCTTCAACCTAGTCATCATTTGAAAAGCTGTCAGGGCGATGTACTGGTGTGCTTGATCTACTTATATTTCCACTATTTGGGCTAGAAAAATGTTCAAAGATTTGCTCTGGTTCAGCTGTAGATGCTTCCCCTGTCCTACAACCAAATTCCAAAGGTTCAGTCAATGGTGAACGCCAAAAATGCCCATCAATGCATTGTAATGCTTGATGACCACTTTGCTTGAGCCACTTCTACCTGAGATGACTGCAGAGGAAAAACTCTGTCTTATTTTCTTTATCTTTTCCATCACACAATTATACCCACACTTTATGAGTTGCTGTTCCTCCTTAATCAATTCCAAGGTTTCTTCCCTAGCACATTCACCACCTACTTCTGACAGTTTAACTGTTACTGATTCAGGCCCAAACATCTTGATGTCAATACTGGAATATATTCTTGCCATTTCTCTTCTAATTTCTTCATACTGGCGAGGCTTAACAGCATTAAAATCTTTGTTCATGAACTCCATTCCAGTTTTATAGTCACTAAGACACTTTATGAGATTTTATATTAAATCAGACATCCACAAGAACTACTTCGCACTAACAGCCGCACTAACAGCCATCTTGCCCAATAAATGATAGCGAAAGCTCATGCACGTAGAAGAGGTCAACCCAGCTTTGACTCGCTTTATGTGATTACGTGGGAAGAGGTAGCTCGCCTAAGTAGGTTGACCCTTTTTTGACAAGTGGGTCAACCCACTAAAGTGGGTTGGCTTGTTTCATATAATTACATGATATTTTGATAAAGGATTTCATCGAAGCACCAAGGCAACTCATGGAGCCAGAAACGAGTTACCAGCAGGTAAACCTGCTCATGCAATCTGGCCCTTAGCCCCAGAAAATCAAACCTTAGAATATGAACCAAGCCATTTGAACATAAATAATTTGGTCATGAAGTTATAATTGAACATCCATTCAGTATTGCATTACCCTATAAAGATCTGTACCTGCTTACACAAAATTGCCTGTCAATAAATCAAACCTTGGAATATAAGCCAAGATCATGAGCATAAGTAACTTAGTCACAAAGTTGCAATTGAAAACCTATGTAGTATTGGAATGCACACCAAAATGGACTCATGAAGTTACACCTGAATAGATAAAACCTTATAAAGTAGGGTCAGCCACTTGAGCATTAATATTTAGATCATGAAACTATAAGTCACATCCTAGTCAGTAGCGAACTACACAACAAATTTTTGCAAACAAAGTTACCCAACAACAAATCACAACCTAGAATGTAAGCTCAGCCACTTAAACATAAATAATTGGCTTATGAAGTTATAATTGAAAACTCATTTAGTATATGGATACACACCAACAATGTATACATAAAGTTAATCTCAATAAATCAGACCTTAGAATATAGATCAAGCAACTTTAGCATAAATTATTCATTCATGATATTGTAAATAAAATCCTATGTGGTACTAGATTGCACACCAAAATTTACTCCTGAATAAATCACAACTTAGAAAATAAGCCCAGCCAATTGAGCATAAAAACTAGGTCATGAAAGTATAATTCACATCCCATTCAGTATTGGACTATGCACCAAGAATATGCAAATACAGCTATCCCACATCAAATTAAACTGTAGACTAAAGAATTGGTTTATGACGTTATAATTCAACACTCATTTAGTACATGGATACACACCAACAATCTGTACGGAAAGTTAATTCAGTAGTGAACTACACACCAGTAATTTCCAGAACAAAATTCCCCATAAAAAATCAAACTTTAGAATATAAGCTCAGCCACATGATCATAAAGAATTATCTTATGAGGTTATAATTGAAAAGTCATTTTGTATATTGATACAAACCAACAATCTGTACACAAAGTTAATCCCAATAAATCTGACCTTAGAATATAAGTCAAGCCTCTTTAGCATAACTAAGTGATTCATGACAATGTAATTGAAAACCTATGTGGTATTGGACTGGACACAAAATTCTACTCCTGAAGTTACACCTGATTAAATCACAAGTTAATAATCTCAGCCACTTGTGCATAAATAATTGGCTCATGAAGCCATAATTCATATCCCATTCAGCATTGAACTACATGCTAAAAAGTGGCAGATAGATTTGCCCCACTACTGATCAAATTGTAAAGATTTAGCTGAACCACTTTAACATAAAGAATTGGCTTATCAAGTTATAGTTGAAAACTCATTTTGTATATGGATAAATGCCACAAAGTGCTTTAGTATGTTCATGACATGGTAGCCCCAAATAAAGAGTGCTTTCCAAAGAAAAAAATGTATAGCACTCCCCTCAAGGAACCCAATGCCCCCCAAATTCTACTCATAAAATCACTACTCAATAAATCCAGTCCCTGGCAGTAGATTTGGGGTATTTGAACTCAAGCAACTCACAAGAACAGAACTTGCAATATCAATCTGCCTATAAAGGTCAGAAGTCGCAAGAACAAAATGAGATTGGATATTAGAGTTTACCATTCCAATGATCAAAAACAGCAAATGCGCTGATAAAATGCGAAGGCAAATGCAAAAAGAGTGTTTCCTGTTCCTCGGAACATGAAATACAGCAAGGAACATCACATGAACAATGCAAACGTGCTTAAGACAGCAGTGTTGGTAGGCCTTTTTCGGGAAGGAAGTATGGCAACTATTCAAATCCAATGGATATTCAAAGTGCTCTATGTCCGCATGGCAATGAAATATAGGAAAAATAATGAAACCTACACTGCTTAAAAGTAAAGGCAGAACTGAAAATATCATATTTTGCGTATTCCTTTGTCATCTACTAGCGAAAACCGAGTGTCAGGGGTGCTCAACCTCAACGCCAAGGAAAGAGGGAAAAGAAACTCTAAAATGCTAAGTCGAAGCTAAATACAAAGAAAGGATGGCCTGTAATAATTCGTCTTACCTTACTGAGAACAAGTGTTCCAACAGCAGAAAGAATCAGCACATCACACCAACGCCATATCAACCACAGATTGGAGTAGCACCAGTATTGTATGTCCTTCATACATTAACGAAAAACGAAACTGATTCTCATTGCAGATAATAGGCCACTATACATGCCATACTGCTTAAGGAGAATACACGTTTTTTTATAAGAAAAGAGTTTATAAGAAAATGAGGCTCAAATGGTTAAAATCTTAAGAAAATCGTAAGAAGTCACGAGGCTCAAATTTCAACATTAAGTGTTTTTATAGGCCAAAAATCGGTAATTTCGTCTCTATTGCATTCAAAATGTTAAAGATGGAATTCAATTTCGAGTATATAATAGTATTTATGAAAGTGTAAACCACTCTAACCAGTTTATTTCAACAAAAGTTAAGAACAATTTAAGAAAATCTGAGGCTCAATTTCGGAAAAAGTTAAGAAAATTGAGGCTCAGGCAGAATAATGATATTCTTATTAAAAATAACATGTACTCAGGCTTTCCTATTATCAGCGGAATACACAATATATCTCCATCAGCCATATGACATGGCACTAACGAGGGGAATATCGGAAAATCCTCTCTTTCTCCAAAGCGCACACCAAGATCAAAAATCCTTTCCACAATGCACAACAACGGCACACAAGGAACACATGGGGAAATTTTCAGACAAATAGAAAAGGCCAATTCATGACACCCTTCAAAGCATGGTGAAGAATTGATGACATTACAAGTTGTTAAAGATGACCCACGTAATGCCCTGAGGGGTGTGGCTGGATTGAAAAGCAAAATTTTTAGCAAGGTTGTGCATCCTTTTTAACATATGATTATGACAGAATGATCACATACATAGGGTAGGCTACACAGTTCAATAAATGGTTTGTGCAATCCAGCCTGCCCCTCAAGGGGTCATAAAGTCCTTCATAGCAACATGTGATGTCATCAATTCATCACCATGCCTGGCAAGGTGACATGCGCCCCTTCAAAATGTCATGTGCTGTTGTCTATCCAGTCAAGTGGAGTTCTGTCTTTTCTGTCCAAAGCTAATTTGCAGATCACAGTTGGGGTTGTTCTCTTATATCATCTTCCTGTAAGTACAGGGTATACTATATTCTGTGACAAATTAAAATTGGTACAAAACCAATGTAATGTTTAGGACCTACAGTCACAATGACAGAACTCTCACCAACCACTATGAAATTAAATTCTTCACTTCATATACGTCTTAATGTGGATATAATATTAATCACTGTGTTACATGAGAATATGAAAGCAAGGAAGAGAGAACATCAATTGACAAATTGCCATGACACATAATCAGTTCCTAAGAACTATGGCATAAATAATCCTCTATACATTAACCAAGCTCTGAAGTATACAAATGCTGAATATAAAAGCAGCTAATATAAGTAGGAACATAAACAGTCCCAATAAAAGCCTGGAATATAAAAAGGAGTGACATTTCTCTAAATATCAAGTCCTTTAGAGATTGCAAGTGCAGTGTGGTCTAGAGACCATAAAACATTGATTGCATAGAATTCTGTCATGGCATTCTTTGCATCAAAACATAGCATATCTTCACATCTTGTAGTCAAATGAATAACAGAGTGACTTTCCTCCTCAGCAAAAGTAGTACAAATAGAAAATCCATTTAATATTTAAAAATATATGATAATTATGTGCGTCATATTTGCTGAATGTAGCAGTCTGTAATCTACAGTACTAAAAAGGATGTCTCCCCATCTCCTTCCCACCAATCCCTAATGCCAGTTAGACAAAAAAGACACTCTTGGTAGAATTACGTGTGTGCTTTTAGTAAGTCATGATATGGTTGCATTTATATAGCCTCACCCTAACACAAGAGCCCTATAATGATGCACCTAAAATAGTGCTAACCCCTTAGATAAATTTTGCCTCTTAACGTAAAATCATATAGTGGTCTTGGGCATGGCAGTTATTACCTAACAACCAGTGCTCATGGACAGCAGTCCTTATGCTTACATAATTATGGAAGATTCCATAGCACACTAAATTGACAATATGACTGGTGACAAAAACACAATTAAATCACTATTCATGGAATATCCAGTTCAGCTTTCTAAGCCAGAACCTAGATCAAAATCTTAAATCTTAAAGTAAGAAAATGTTTAAAATAAAGCTGATGAAGAGGCCCTTATAACAAACACTCGCCCTTAACAAATACCACATTGAATGAGCCCCATAATTTACTCTTACCTCCGACTGTAAGGCTTACCTATGAGAATAATGTCACTTTTTGATAAACAGTAGCTAATTTAAAGCTCAAAATTTAGAGATATGGTTCCTATCATTATCTAAATAACCAATGCTGTCACATCCTAATTAAAATGACGAAAATTCACATGCTATTTTCAAAAGTGTAGTTGCTAGAATCATCTTACGATTAACTTTTAAGTAAGGCAATGTGCTGAGGCCCCTCAGCATGAATTTACATCCCATTCAGTATTGAACTACATGCCAAAAGTTTACAAACACTGTTGACCTATAAGAAATCAGACCCTAGAATTTAAGCGCAGCATTTCACAGTAAATAATTGGGTCATGGAGCTATAATTGAATCTTCATTTAGTATGTGACTACACACCAACAATCTGTACACAAAGTTAGTCCCACAAAATCAAACCGTAGAATATGAGCCAAGCTACTTGAACTTAAATAATTTGGTCATGAAGTTATACATGAAAACACATTCAGTATTGCAATAACCTACAACAATATGTACATGTTCACACATGATAACCTTTCAATAAATCAGACATTAGAATATAAGCTCAGGTAGGTGAGGATGAATAATTGAATCATCAAGTGTTAGTTCAATTCCTATTTAGTATTGGACTGCACACCAAAATCTACACATGAAGTTGCACCTGAATAGGTTACAACTTAGAAAATAGATTTGAGCATACAAAATTAAGTTGTCATATTATAATTCACATCCCATTCAGTGTTGAACTAAACCCCACAAATTTGCTTGTAACTGAAAACCAATGTAGTATTGGACTGCACACAGAAGAAAATACTGATAACGCTATTCCTGAACAAATCACATCTTATAACATAAGCCCATCCTCTTAAACATGAATAATTAGGTCATGAAGTTATAAGTCATGGTTCATTCATTATTGAAGTACATACCAAAAGCTTTCAAAAAAGTTACCCCACAACAAATCATTCAGCCACTTGATCATTAAAAGTAGTTGAATATAAGTAAAAAGACAATGGGAATTACCCTTTATATGAATCAGAAAGTCATCAAGAATCCAAATGCCAAGAACAACTGTGAGAATGCCGAACACGAAATGAAAGTAACCTTAAGTCAACAAATGATGAGTATAGGGGATTCCCTTTGCCTATCAATGAAAATCTCCTCCAGTACAACACAAATCCCTTTGCAAAATAGGCAACTTCCACATTTACGGCCGGCCATACTGAGCACGTAACAATTCCACAACCATTAAGTAAAATGTATTTCCTTTCTCTAAATTATGCCAAATCTTTTCACTACAGCATAACTTGGGGGATAAAAATCAGCGTGGGTCAACTGTCACCAAGGGACTAAAATCTACGGCCATTTTGTTTACTTGGCAGAACAAATTAACAAAATACTCCTTCAACAAAACACTTTCAAAAACAGTGCATAATACAGGCCCTAAAAAGCAAGGGGAAGAAACCTATTGGCAGGTAACTCAAAAATAACACAGGACTGTCGTGAATTCATGAAGAACAGATAGGCCTACGTCAACCGGGATCTTCGCCATCTCAACTCGCTTTGCTCTTTTATTGCTATCCAAATAACCTAAGCAGATGGCAGTCATCAGCCGTTACAGAAAACAACACGAAATGTCGACTCTCTCTATGTCGATTGTGTACTCCAGCAGGATGACTTCACAGGATAAGACAATGCAAAGACAATTGAATCCGTCAGCTCCAGCACAAAAATCTGTCACCTCATCACAGCCAGAGCTACCAGTCAACGATTGCGTGTAAAAAGATCAACGGTCTCAGCGAAAAGGCACAAAATAGCCACGAAAAATATTTATTTTAAGAGATACTTACAGTCGCCACCCTCAGGAGCCAATTACAGCCCAGCCAAGCAGACCCCCTCAGATCCTTTTGAAAAAATTCACTCTCGCGGGCTAGTGTTCCCGGCAACAAGAAAAACCCATTGTCCTCTATTGTTCCACCATTGTTCACAGCACCCTCCACATACATTATCATATAGGGTTCTTAGTATATATAGTTAATGTATAGGAAGCTAATTGTTGCCAAGAACTTGTAGTTTCCCACTAATTTCCCTGTGAAAGGTCACTGTTGTAAAAGTGTGTAATGTGTAGGTTTGCCAATATTCTCTTTTTGAGGTTGAAACAGTAGCACATGTTTGCTGCACTCTTTGGCACCAAATAGATGGGTCATAACAAGGAGAGTAGGGTTGAAATTTTGCTATAGAAGCATAAGTTGGGGGATTGTGTATAGATAGAGGGTTAAATGCTCAGTAGACTGTATGGGAACCAAAACAGTTCAAAATTATTGCAATTAGTTGTTAATTTTATATATGTATAAAGTATAAACTTTCAACATTTATAAACCTACGTTATTTTAGAACATATCCACAAGATTCATTTGCTTTCATAGAGCCTATTTTTGTCATGTACTTATCCTTTTTAAAACTTTGAATTCTTTGGCTGGGATGGTGTGTGAATAAAACTTGGGGTTGGGTTTTCTTCAAAATGCTTTATTGGGAGGCTCTATTAATTGGAAATAGGTGTTAAAATTTTAAAAAATTTAGAATCAGTAGCCACCCTACTATTCAGTGCCAGAGTGTAGTTTAATTCAATTTACTGTAATCATGCTTTACAATGGAATATATCAAATTGCATATGTTGGTTTGTTTGGACAATATCCATGCAAATTTTTATGACCAGCTCTTTTCTACTTAAAATTAAGATTTCTGAACTATAAATTTTCAATCTATAGTGTTTCATTTTAGTGATTAATGCTGAAAATGCAGCTCACAAGTCTCAGAAGTTTACAACAATGGCACTAAGAACTAGATATGAATACCTGAGGGATTTGGCTACAAACTGTGTTACAACCCAAGGGATTGAGTCTGGTATTCCCAAGTTCAGTAAGTCTAATGACTCTCAGCATTTTTGCTGGTGAAATGTTGTTCATTTTGTTCCAACACCTTGTTCTTAGTCCTTGTGCACAATTCTCACGGTTGCAATGGGGTATAATGTCCACAATCTTGAATGAGCACATAGATGTTATTTTGAATAGGGCAAATTTCATAGCAACGCTCTACCTGTAGGAGAGGTAGAATAACATTCAACCATCATTTATTCTCCATATATAGTTTCAGTTGACCAATGATTAAAGTTGATGTTGTGTTTGAAGTTCAAGTTTATGTTTGCTTTGTGATGAAATTTTTCATTTTAGCATCTAGGCAGGATTTGTTGAGCAGAAGTTCAACTTAAATCATTAAAGCAATAGGAGGAGGCTGCAGCTTAATTCTAAATTCGAAAATGAGGTCTAAGACAAGTAGAATTATAAGTGATGTCAAAAAGCAGCCAAGTCATAAGTTGTTAGCTATCATCCAGCTTGCAGTCAACACTACTGTTCCCAATGAATTATTTTTATGTATACTCATAAACAATTACAATTAGAAGATGGAGTACAAAAATACAAAGGTACCACATGGAGAAAGAAGTACATAGTAACCCTGTGGTATTAACAATTAACCTGAAGTCTGTTCCAAAATGGGTGTCAGGCGAAGTAGAGTAAAATGAAAATATGATGTTTTTACATGAGAAATATATATATTGGCTTGCGAGTCCAATCCGCGAATAAAAAAGTCTGGGCAGTTTGGGCATGGTATGTGTGGTGGAGGGCGGGGTTGTTGAGCCTTCAACAGCTTTTCTTATCTCTTTCTTTCTTTCTGTTCTCTCTTTCTCATTTTCAAATTGAGCTACTCCAGCTTTAACTCTCTTTCTCCAAAGGACTCTATCCGCCGCATCTGTCTCCCAGTTGTTATGGCCAATGTTGCAGACTTTGAGACTACTCTTTAGCTGGTCCTTGTAAGGTTTGCATGGGGCACCAATTCGGCGTCTCCCGTCAGTCAATTCACAGTAAAGAACCCTCTTTGGGAGCCTTTCCTCAGGCATGCGTCTAATGTGGCCTGCCCAACGCAATTGATGCAGAGCTACAATGGCTTCCATACTCAGACTACGTCCTCTTTTGAGCACCGAGATGTTGCTCACTTTGACCTGCCATCTGATATTCATGATCGCTTTTAGGCTTTTATATTTAATCAAAAACACAGAAATTGACTACAGGTTCAGAAAATGAAGAGCAAGAATGGGTGATACTAAGCAAAAATTCTGAAAATATCTATTAAAGAGACATCTATGGAAGGAAATAATGGATAACACCAGAAAAAGGAGATTATATTGATTGGAAAATTCGCAACGGTATTACAGAAATTGATGGTTATATGCGGGTTGATCTCTGAAGATAGACATCTCTCTTGAATAAGTAGCTAGATCAAGTTTATTACTAACATTATCTATAATACAAGATTGATCAGTAGAAGCGCTATGACCATTGTCATTAGTATGGCCCCATATGGATAAAGAAATACCTTTAATGTTTTACCCTTTCTTATTGTTCCCTAAGTTCTCTCTGTATCTATCAATAGAAGTAAATGATGTTTCACAATAATAGATAGCCTTGCAACTATTACAAGTAAACATGTAAAATAATCATAGAGTGAACATGATTTGGGGCACGGTCCTTGAAAAGAGGGTAATTGTTAGTATGTGTAACTGATTGACAAAGAAACTTAGAATTAATATAGGGATAAATATTTCCTACAATTTTTTAATCTTCTTGTTACGACAAATAGTATATACATATACAAGTACAAATACAAATACAAATACAAATAGTACAAATACAAGTACAAATAGTATATATATATATATATATATATATATATATATATATATATATATATATATATATATATAGTATATAGTATATACAAATAGTATATAGTATATACAAAAATAGTATATAGTTGGAACTATTCATTGAGCTATGAACGCATGACGTACATTGCACATGTCTACGATTTTATCAATGTATAAATGCTTGATTAACATTTGGACATTGTAGGATTTGCAATCTTGATTTGTTTGGATTTCAGAACTTTTTTGACCATGATTCGACTGTGCTTACTGAGTTTCTTCGCTATTTTTACCGTATATTGCTTTTGTGGAAAGGACTTCGTATCGCTAGGCCGACATACTTGGAGGTGTAGAAGCAGATTGGATAGGAACAGTGAATCAGTTTTTGCGAACGCAGCCTCCTCCAGCAACTCTAGTAATAATTTTGAGCATATTTGCAACACTACTGCTGTACGATGCTTTTGTGGAAAATCTTTCAAGGGAGTAAGAGGGCTAAAAATGCATCAACGTTCATGTCGCGTCATTCAAGGTTTGCAGACAGAAACACTCAAAAGATTGGAAGATGAATTAGTACAGACCTTCGAAAATGAACATGAAAGTGAATTGGATATTTTTGAGCTAGATCCAAACGATTTGGAGAATTGTATTGTAAAGCAATGTGTAAAGCTTCCTAGATCACCACAGCAATGGCTGATTGCTAACGAATTTTTTAAGGCGGCATGTCCAAACGCTCCAATAACAGCGGCTTCTCTAGACCACGTGATTTACAACATGAATAGTGTCATTTATCAATATTACAAAGACAGTTATAGTTGCGTGAACGATTCATCGACTTCCGCGTTTGTTAGTAAATATAGGGATGCGTCTGTCAAAGACTTGAAGAAAGAGCTTAAACAATTGAAATTAGAATGTGTTGACATTAGCGAAATAAAGTACATGTCGCGTCTGTTGAGAAAGAAAATATGCAAATACAAGAGTCTTACAAACGATTTGAATACACATGGAGTCAATGATCATGATCAATACATGGGGAAAAATTTTTGGGGTTACGTGAAGAATGTATTGGTAAAAAAGAGAACACTACTACCATCATTCGATAAAGAGCAGTGTACTGAATTCTTTCTCAAATCCTTCTCAGCTATACATAAATCCAAACTCTTCTGCATTCCTAGTTGGATACCTCCTTTCACACCTCCACGGGTTCCTTTCAATCTTGATCCTCCTTCATATCAACAAATCACAAATATTATTCGTAACATGAAATCATCTGGCTCCCCTTGCCCTTTAGATCAAATTTCTATAATTAGCTTTAAGCGCTGCCCATACCTAAGGTCATATATCACCAAGATTATCAAGGTAGTCTGGTCTTCTGGTACTCTCCCAAATGATTGGAAAAGGCGTGTACTGTCCTTGCTCACAAAAAAGTGACACAAATGATCCAGGAATCTTCCGTCCGATCGTACTTGAATCAATTCCACTCAAGATATTCACATCAGCCCTGCGAAATTCTATCTTCGATTTTCTACGCTCTAACAATTTTGTTGAGCATGAAATACAGAAAGGTTTTACACCAAAGTTGTCTGGGACTTTGGAACACACCTTCCTAATGGCTCATATTATAGACAGAGCTCGAGTTAGACAGCGATCCCTTGTCATTACACTCCTCGACCTCAAAAATGCTTTTGGTGAAGTCCATCATAATCTAATTAGTGAAGTACTGCGATACCATCATATTCCTATCCACGTTCAAAATCTAATCAAAAATCGTTACACCGGTGTTAAAACATCTATCCTTACATCTGAATATCATACATCCTTTCTTCCAGTTGGCCGAGGCGTACTGCAAGGTGACTGCCTCAGTCCTCTTCTTTTCAACATGTGTTTTAACACATTCATTCCGTATAGTAAGGCTGATACATTTCGTCAGTTTGGATATTCTAATAATAATGATTCGGGACTTTCGTTTAGGCACTGCACTGGTTCCAATTTGCTGATGATGCCGCAGTTATTACTGGGCAAGAGAGGGAAAACCAGCTGCTTCTAAACTGCTTTACTATCTGGTGTCAGTGGGCAGGTATGATTATTAGAGTTGATAAATGTATCACTTTTGGGATGAGAAAAGGATCAACAAAATCTATTCAATTCCAACCAAAACTTATTATAAACAGCGAACTAGTCCCTCCTTTTAAAAATGGAGGCTTTTTTCGATATCTTGGCAGGCATTTTGATTTCACTATGTCAAACGAGAAACACAAGTCGGAATTAGTTGAAGTTTTAGAATCTTTAATGTCTGATATTGATAAGTTACCAATGCACCCCAAAAACAAATTGCTTCTTTATCAAAGATATATTCTTTCAAAAATATCATGGAATTTAACAGTGGCAAATACCTCTAAAGTGTGGGTCTGTGAAATTCTGGATCATAGGGTTTCAAAATAGTTTTAAGGAATGCTCTCAAATCTTCAACAAATCAAACAGTAAGGGATCTTTGGAGGTGCACTAGCTCCAGCGTGAATGTACAATACGACACGTACCAAAATTCTAAAGGAGTGTTGAAAGCTTTCCGAGCTAACCATGAAGAAAGACTTCAACACCATCTTGTTTCACAGGGTTCTTTCTTGTCATATGTCAAGGATCAACCTCTTTCCAGTTTAAATTCTATATGGTCAACAGTGCAAAGTAAAATGCCAAAAAAACATATTAACTTTTACTATTCGTTATATAAATAACTCACTTCCCACTCGAAGTACTCTTTCTAAATGGGGTATAAGTTCAACATCAGTGTTCTTTCTGTTTAAACCCTGAAAGTCTTCTTCACATTGTTGCAGGTTGCAAGGCCTACCTCAATCAAAGTCGCTTTACATGGCGTCATGACTCTGTCCTCCACTTCATTGCCCAATCCTTCAGAGCTGTGCCAGGCATAAAAATCTTTTCTGATCTTCCAGGCTGCCTTAGTCCATCTATAATAACTGGAGACACATTTAGACCTGATCTTCTCTTAATTTTGCTTTCAAATTTTCTTTATGTTCTCGAACTGACAGCTGGCTACAAATCCAACCTTTACTCCAATTCAATTAGAAAAGAAAAGAAATATCGGCAGTTAATGTTGGAGCTAAGGTCTCAATACAAGGAAGTCCGTTTCGTTAATCTATCTATGGGAGCCCTTGGTGTCATGAGCAATTCGTCTTCTTCCTTTCTGGACATGATGAAGGATCTTGACTGTGACGAAAATACGAGGAAATTCATTTCAAGAAGACTAATGGCCATATCCATTCGAGCGACGTACTACATTTTCTGCCGCAGAAATAAAGACTGGCTGAATCCTGAACTGTTGACTTTTTAAGACTTTTATTAACGCTTATGTAATCTGCCATGTTATTCAGGCAAGCCAATTGTAATCTGCCTACCTTTAGAGAGGTTTACATTTTTATCGTTAAATTGTACCATGATAAAGAAGTTTCAAATAAAAACTATTAACTATGGATGAAAAGTAATTCGGGAAGCCGGGGGAAATTCTGTGATTTATTTTTATTATTGCAATGTCTATCGAGGAAGTTCCTAGTTATTTGATTAATAAGATATATAGGGTACCGATTGTACTGGAGAAATTTTCTATTACTACAGACTTACTCATGAAAGGAAAGATATTAGGAGCAAATATGATAATCACAATAAACAAGAACAAATGTAAGTTTGACTTATTGAATATGTAAAAAGCTGTCTTATCCTATATATGTAGTTAGTTGTCATCAAGACTTGATGTAATTTTTTTAGGCAAATTTTATCCGATGTCATTGAGTGTGAAAAAGAAGGATAAGAGTCATCCTCCATGCAGTCCTGAGGTGTGGTGTCAAGGAGGTCTGGTTTGGCCAGTAAAGGTAACGTCAATAAAAAAGTTGTTATGTTACCATTGCTCTTTAACAGATCTATTATTGTACGTATTACGTTATCTATAAAGTATTTCCACATTTATAGCAGTTAGTTTGAATTAGATCCAGGATTTTGTTTGATTATATTCATTCTTAACTTGGAGTATACCTGCATTCTCTCAGGATTAATTTTGTATGTCCCCATCTATTTCTTCCTTTGATATTGTTTAAATAGACGTAAATCAGATTTTGTCTCCAAATCTCTATTCATGCCAATATTTACGTGTATTGGTATTTCACCCCTTAGTGACTTTGTATCTTGTTTGCTTTAGTTAATTTGCTAGTCACTGCAGACGATATACTGCCTCCTCCTTTCTTTATAGCATCTTTTTTCCAATAGGGCCACCTGTTAGACATTAGCCATTCCACCATTTTCACTTGTCCCCAATTATATTAGTCCAGAGCAAGATGGAATATGGTACAGATATTGATCCATGAATAATTACATTGTTATGGCGTGATTTGTCAGTGATAGTTATACTATCTTAATATTATAATTGGATGCATTCTAGTGTCTATTGCTATTTATGACTTTGATGTACACCTTTCAAACCGTAGCTGTGATTTTGACAATGGCAATTATTAGCATTTGTTGCAGATTTAGGAAAATTTGAATGAGCAGAATTACGTGCAAAGATTTACACATCAGGAATGAGATTTATTGTCCAATTAGTTTTAAATTGTGTCAGCACACTCATGTCACCCATTCTGTTCAATTTAAAGAACAATGAAGAATAGACAAATCGTGTTCTAAGGTTTATCAAATTGTTATTATATGACAATGGGGCTACAGATATGAGCATTCTTCTTCGGCGAGCCCAAAAGAAGTTTGCCTCTAAAACCTCAAATGAACTATCAAGAGTAGAAAAATCAGGTTGCCGTGCTTGTTTATAAATATATGTATATATATATATATATATATATATATATATATATATATATATATA
>WIPJ01032749.1:184840-205945 GCA_018155075.1 Cassiopea andromeda | reverse complement strand
TATATATTTATATATATATATTTATATATATATATAATTATAGTAGAAGTTCAACTTAAAGGCAGTGCATGCATCTGCTACTCAGAGGTCCGTGCTGTTGTGCGCTCATTTGACTGCATGAAACTCTGAGTACCAGATATGTGCATTGTTGGTAGCTTGTGATTCTACTATGTGTTAATGCTCAGCTTGTTTGCACTGAGTACTAACACCTTACCTCCATATTGGTAGGAAATTATATTGGTATCTAAATTGTAAGTACATATCAATAGCCGTAGCCGATGGTGATGTATCTGGACCATGGCAGTAAGTCCATGGTCCTTTTATGAGATTTCGGGCAAAACATAGGCAGTTTTGTGCTACTTTTGGACCAAGTTTACACTTTGACATCCGCCAAATTCTTCCACGTTGGAAGACAAGTTTAGTGACCATTCACTTTTAACCATATATTAACATTCATAGCCATAGGAGGTCTAAAAACCATGTAATTTTGTTGTGATAGCATACTAATGTGCATATTTTTTGCCGCTCCTTTTCAAATTTAAGCAAAATGCATTGTTTGGAGAAGCAAACCATCAAACATTCATAAAATGCAATTTTGTCTTCATATTCTGCTTAATTTTACTATTACCTTCAACTGTAAAAAGAGCCGGCCAGATTTTGAAGATAGTCCCAAGTACCTCCTACCCCTAGAATTTGCTTTAAGAATTAGTACTGTATTTAACTGAGCTAAATCTGGCTTATGAGCAATGCAAAAATACAGATCATTTCTTATAACGACAATATACAAACGTTCTTTAAATTGTAGAATTAGGTCGTATTAATCACAAACCATGTAAAAACGTGATTTTTAGAAGAATTAATCCTTTACTATTTCAGTTTTGACTCGATTTACGAGAGTCTGAATAGTGAAGAATTATGTATGAGTTTTATTTTGTATGAAATCGTTAAAAAGTCTGTTTTCATTCTCAAATCGAACTTAGAATATACATTCTCAATCCTGATATACATGCTGTGCAAGTCAAAAAGTCATATAATATTATCAATTCCGGTTTATGAGCAATGCAACAATTATTGTAGGGATGTAGAATTATTTCAGTTTAGCAATCAATTGTTTTGGAACTGGTAGGCTTCCCTCAATACACACTTTTTGATATCCCAATGAAAGTAGAACTTATTAAGTCATAGAAGGTAGGCCATATTGACAACAAGTATAAATCTGGTTTTATGCTAAGTTGGCAATTCATTGGCTCAATTTCAGTCTAGGAGAGTGGATTGATCAAATATTGTAAGGCAAAGTCTTCAATAGGTCTGTGTTTAACCCCAAATTGCACTTAGAAGAGTTTCTCTGGACGTTTGTAAAGTATGTGTATTCTGAATCCTTCTTGTTTATGCCGTATAAATTAGCAAGTTGAATAGTAGAACCAAATATTATTTTAGGAAAACTCTTGGAACATAGAGTGAATTTAGGTGAGAAACCACAATTTTTTGAATCGTCCAGCTTCCCTTACTGCATTCCAATTCCAACGCGTGTAGAAACTTTCTCAAGTTAGAGGAATTAGCTCCTATTGACCATAAACCAAGTAGAAATAAGACTTTTAGATAAATTAACCATGTAATGGCCCAGTTTTGACACAATTTGGAAGATCCTAGATGGTGATAAGTAGCAATATTTTCACAAATTCCTCTAAACAGTTGTTTTTAGCATCGAATTGCACCCAAAAGATGGATTCTTGGCATTTATTTAGTACATGCGTTGTGAACCCTTGATGTAGTTGGTATTAAGGATTGATCATTTATAGTACATGATCAAGTCCAATTTTAAAGCAATGCAAAATGAAAAAAGTTATGTAAGCATAATTCTTACCAAAGTATGAAATTTTCCATGGTAGATCATTTATCTTCTAGTCCTGTCGCAAGCATATAGTCCTGTAGCAGTTTGAAGCCTGATAGACTTAACCATTTGGACATGTTAGAACGACTCTCCAGGATAAAGGAACACTATGCTAGAAATTCCAATTTTCAGGCAATTTTCCATGTATGTATCTATATATATATATATATATATATATATATATATATATATATATATATATATATATATATATATATATATATATATAAACACGTGTATACGACTTTCTTGATTTCATTACATTTACCCCGGATAAGTTGAATAGCTTTATAAGTTGACTAAATTACTACCCCCATTTCAACAAATAACTCCACTGAAGTGAAATAAAAGTGGTAAGTTCAAAGAAAATGTGATCAAAAAGAGAGTGTGAGTTATGTGTTGATCAACTCTTCAATTGCTTTCCAACCTAGAATTTGGATCAGAGGTTTGCTTGGAGGATCAAATTGACTGTAGGTCACAATGTGTGCTGCTCTGTTATGAAGCCTCTTTAATTGTAAGATGTCAGTGCAATTGCAACAGGCCAAGATAGAGCAGCAGTATTAGAAGTGAGGCTCAACGATTCAAGTATAAAGAGTTTTTACTATTGCCACATTGAGAAAATGCGTGGCATACTTTAGAAAGCCAATTGTACGAGAAGCTTTCTCAGTGATTGATTTTATGTGATTCTTCCATGTCAGACGTTATTTCAAGACCTATGTACTTAGTACTGCATATAACTTCTATATGCTCCACATGAATAAGGTTATAAGGCTGGGCTTGAAGCATTGAGACACTTCTTTTATTTTGTGGTTATTAACATGGAATGAGTTTAGCTACATTAAGAGATAACATAGTCTCCTGCGGCCACCTATTAAGCGTCTGAAGCTCTTGATTTAAAGCCATATTTAATGGTGTAATATCTTTGTGTGATAAATACTTGCATCATCAGCATACACAGAAACTTTAGAGTTTTTTAGAATGCAAGGAAGGCCATATGTGTAAACAGGAAATAGGAGTGAACCTAGGTAAGACCCCTTGTGTACACCTACATTAATGTGATTTATGCTTGAGTCCACACCATTAATTCGACAATAATACTTTCTGTTACTAAGGTAAGACTAAAATCACGATATTTCCTTACTGGTAATTCCATGATGCTCACGTTTTTGACAAAAAGTTCCATCATCACCAGTGTCTAAAGCTTTTTGAGATCTATAGAAATTGAACCAGTTAAAAGCCCTTCATCCATGCCACTGTACCAATCATCTGTGCATTTCAGTAAACAAGTGGCAGATTAATGCAAAGCCCTGAATCCAGATGGATCTGATGTCAGTTACCCACCCCATTATAGGTAATGGTACAACTGGTCATACATAAGTTTCTCGAACAGGGTAGATAAAACAGGTAACACCGATATGGGTCTATAGTTGACTTTTCTGACTTTTCACCTTCTTTGTAAATCAGGGTAACTCGAGCAATCTTCCAGCTAACAGGAAAGTACTTGTTTTAATAGAGGTATTGAATGTTAGCATTAGTATTCTAGAAATATACGGAAAATAGAAAAGCGATCTTCAGAAAAGAGCCAGAGATGTTATCATTGCCAAAGCTTTTCTTTACTGCAACCCTAAACAAGCTTCAGGTATATCTCTTTTATTGATCTCCCTGAAATCAAAGATCATCTTGCTGCCATTGATACTAATTTCTTTAGATAGGAGGGGATTTGAGGTATGAACATTATCTGCAGCGAACTTTTCTCCAATTGAGCAAAAGCACTCATTCATTTTATTTGACATACATTCTTTGTCAAAAGTTGTTTGGTTAGATTCTTATAAGCTGAGAATATTGGTAAATTGGGATCGTTTGTTCAACAGCTGATTAATGGTCTGCCAAGAGTCCATCATATTTCATTTATTGTTATTGATTTTATCTGAGAAATATTGACAAACAAATGCCAATAGCAGTCAAATTTTATGATTACTCAATCCAATGATGATTAAGAAACACTTCTGAGTTATTGTATCCTAGTTGAGTACTTGTTTATCTAACATTTACTGAACCACCCATATTTAGCCTCACAGTAAGGCTTAAGTTAATGCAATAAACTTCCTACACAACCTGTTAGCAAGAATAAGTGATATTGTGTTGTATGTGACATTGGGGATTCCCTACAGTATTTTCTTCTAAGTAATCTGTAGTAGAGAATATAGGATGGGGTGTGGGGTAGGAATATTTAGAAGGTTTGGAAAAGTTCATGGGAGGTAATAGTTAATGGTTTTGGAATATATGGAGTTATTTCAAACCTAGAAGCCATGTACTTTTCGATGAGCGTCTTTCAAATTTGCTTTTATAAGCTAGGAGAAATCTGAAGAGGCAATAATAGAAATAGAAAAATAAACCTCGGAAGAAGCTCAAGTTCATGCATGACATTATTGAAAATAGTAAACAAGGTCTGGAATGTTCTCAGAGGGTTGAATTTGGATGGTTCTGTGTTTTATTGTAATTATTTTTTGTGCTTACCCTGTATTTATTTCAAGTGTGTATTTATTTTTGTTACAGGTCCGTTTGAAAAGTATTATACTAAATGAACCTTGTAATCTTTTATAGATATTTTGAAATAAGTAAAATTTAGTATGAAAAGTTCTAAAACCTAGCAATTAATGGTGGTGATCCAGCACTGTCAAACTTCCACGTGCTGTTGACCATTTCAATCCAACTAGAGCCATATTTTGTTTCCAATAGGTGTATAGACTTCTGCTTGTTTGACCAACAAATACGGAATTATATCACTCACAAGAGAAAGTCTAGACTACTGGGGAACATAGTGCGATAGGGATAGTGTCCTTGATTGAATACATGTTACTGACTTTCTAGGAGGAGAAAGCCAGCCTGATTTAGAGAGTACATTAAGCTTTAAGCAACGATTTTATTTTCCGTTCAGTAAAAGGTGATACATGTAGATACGATCATGTGAAGTGTATGATAGATTTGGTAGAAGTTGGAGGAGCTTTGTCAAGATAGTGAGATAGTTTAATAAATAATTTTGGCAGAAGAGAGGTTCTTCTTCAAGTTGATCGCAAAGCTTTTGATATCTTTGCGGAAACCATACCATGTGCTGTTTTTAATTTATAAGTCCTCTCTACTAGGGTTTTTGACCAGTTGAACCTTATAAGGCTGGAGAGAAACTAAAGAGGTTGGTGAGAGCTCCAGTGTAGGAGTTTTTGTGATAGATTGAAGTGATAGGAGACGAAAGAAGCATTGTGTAGTAAGACATCCAAGAATACTGTATTGTTATTGGCTATCTCTTTTATGTATATTTGATGTTTGGGTGTTTGTTGATTAATTTAAAGAAAGGTAAGGAATCTTGTTCCAACTGAAAAAGTCAGCATGTATCATCAACATATTTCCTGTAGAAAGTACAGTTAAAGTTACTGTAATTTTGAAGCCAAATTTTTTCGTGATGGCCCATGACAATAGTGGCCAAGACTCGAGCAAATGGTGAGCCCATGGAGATGCCATCTATTGGATTGTAAGTGCTACGGTTAAAAGATACTGAGTCTGTGCTGTGGCACTAGAGAAAAATGTGATTAGACCTTTGTTAGATTGTTTAGGGCGGGGTTATTTTGTTTGATATAGAAACCTGCAGGATAAATAGATTAGGTGAGTGTTATGTTGGTGAACAGGCTATTAGTGCGAAAGGAAGCTATAAATTTAAGCTGGTGTTTACATTCTTGAGTTCAGAAGCAAATGAAAACATGTCTGTTGTAGTGTACTCCTTGCATATGTATGGTGATAGCATAGTGCAAAGACATTTGCTGAGCTTTTAATTGTACATGTGAATGGAAGAGGCTATAGGAAGGAAAGCAGGAATAGTATTGGGCACTCATTGTTTGTGAATTTTAGGAAGTCCATAGATTCTGCGATCCTGTGATGTATATTTTGCTGCACATTTAGCTATCTAGTTTGCCATTGTTCTTAAGCTCTCTAGAGACACACTGCAATATGTTCTCTATAGTAAGGGTGGGATCTGTATTTGATTTCTTTAATTTACTTTATCATTTGTAATGTCTATAATCCCTTTCATTTAGTCATCTTTGTTTACTATGACAACGGAATTACCTTTATATGCTCTTAGGATGGAAATATTCTCATGGTTGTGTAATCTTTTATGAACTTTGTGTTTCTTTCTCACTGGCTGTAACACGGTGTGAGGAGACATAACGATTTGCCAGATGTGTGAGATTGGTTTTCAGTTTTTGGCTCACATTCAGAATTCGCCAGCTTGTCACAATATAATGGCGAATCATTTCAAAGGATGAGTAATTAGTATTACTGTTAAAGTCAACCAAAAGCTGTTCCTCGCTAGTTCTATTATGCTCATTTTTTGCGTTTTAGGTCACCATTGAGGATTCTATGCTTCCAAACAAAAGCTTTATCGCCATGTCAACACAAGTCATCTCTTTGATTGATGCATCCAGCAAAGTAAATAACTGATACCTTAATACAAAGACTTTCTGAAATAAAGCCAGCTATATATGGGCATAGTCTGCTGATTAACCTGGGAAAAACACAAAATGGTCCCACTATCCTCTTCATCACCCAAGGACCATGGATTGATGAAATCACAATTTGCTGAGAGGGACCCGTGACCTCCTGACATGGGTGGTTGGGTTGGAGAGCAATACTGTTAGTAAAGACTGGGAGGGCTAAGTGTAAAAATTCATTTCTTGCTTTTCCAAGACAATATGCAGATTATGCTCTTGCTTAGCAAGTTCTTTTTTAGATAGCTAATATCTCATATCTTCTTCAGTGTAGAGCATACAAGTGAAGCAAATCGTGGGAGAGTACAGTGTGTAATTGCTGATGACCATACATAACATTGAAAAGCTTTAAGGTACCAATAATAACTGAGCCTGGGAAATTATTGATATCATAGAAGCGAAGGCCATATCATGTGAACATTGTTGACTTCATACCAAGGGACATATCTACATAAATGGCTCATTCTATATGCGGGACAAAGTGAACTAGAACTGTGTACTATTATACGCAGTGGCCTAGGGGAGCCAGATCTTTGTTGAATTTCACATTCCAGATATGCCTTAAACATAGTTACTGCTTGCATTATTTGGAAACTCGTGTGAATACTCAAGGACATTGGATATCTGTTAATATACTTTGACAATAAATGCAGATTGCAGTATACAGGGTTAATCCGGTCAGGAAAAGTCTGGAAGGAAAGTATGTTTTTAAGGGTAGTCAGGAAAAGTCAGGAAAAGTTATGAAATGTCAGGAAATTTTGTTGAAACTTGAAGAAAGTCAGGAAAAAGTTAGGAAATTCTATCAGTTAAGTGAATTCTGTGGCGATGAATTGTAGAATTATATCAATATCAAATTTCATTTATCGCGTTTGAAATGCAAACATGCAATCTGGAATGTGAACACGCAATCTGTAAGTCGAAAATGTCAATCAGAACAGCAGATTTGGAAGATTTGTTGTCGAATAAATATCAATTTAAGTCGACTGAAGGTGTAATGAAATGTGGCATCTAAAACCAAGTCGCATTATGGTTGAATATTTGACTGATCCAGTCGATTAATCAACTGAAAGTCAACTGAAGTAAAAATTTGGCTTTTACTTCACACAATAGATGCCTTAAATGCATACTTTGTTAAATTTTCTTCTTACCAATTGTATTCGACGTGATAACTATTCTACGTATAATAAATTGGAGATAGGTTACTTTGTACATGTAAAAGGGTTTGATCAGGAAAAAGGCTACAAATCCCATAATATAGTTGAAAAGCTACAGTATTAAGAACACGACAAACCTATAGGAATCCATTTATGTTAATTTAGATTTTTTATGGTAAATCATATCGTAATTTAGATTATATCTACACCATTGTAGATATTAATTTATACCCCGTCGTTCCGCCTGCATTCACCAGTGGTTACAAATAATGTCTCCGAATTATGTTTCTCGCTATTGCAAAACTTTGAAGTAACCAATATCTGCTACTATACCTATTCAAATACCAATTGTAGTTCATTAGTTTGATTTAAAAAGTCAACAGTTTTTCTTTTGGGAATGTTATAGGATATTACGCCGAATCTCTATTAGGCAGAAAAATGTCGCTCTTCGAAAATAGAACCACTCTCTACTTCTAGCTGCTAGTATTTTCCGCCTCGACAGTTTTGAGCAACCAATCAGATATCAGGAAATTTTTCCACCTCGATATTTTCTACCTATTCGAGATTCCGCTTTACAGAGTTTCACTTAGCCTTTTGCATTTAGGATGCAAGATGTTTTCAGAGTTTAAGCTGAAGGTGCTATTATGACTTTTTGATAGTCATTAAAGTTATATGAAACATTTAGGATTTTTGGCTTGTCAAGTTAATGATATTTGTTTTTTTTGTTTGATAACGGAATTAACCAGAGATCCACCTTTTCTTACCCAAATTAACAAAAGATATTCAACTACTTGTTTTTAAAAGATGGGTCAGTGCCATCATTTTTAACATCTTCTAGTCAGGAAAAACACTATATATTTCTGATCTATAGTCAGGAAAAACACCTTCATTTACAGGAAAAAGTCAGTAAAAGTCAGAATAAAATATTTGGCTAGAGGCGTATGAACCCTGAGTATATTTGTGAAATAATTCTGTCAAAGTAGACTATCACTGCAGCAAAGGTCCTGTGAATGGCCCCTTCAAATAAAGATAGAGCCAAGAATTGAAATGTCGCAAGACACTTGTGAAATTAGCTTTTTGGAAGTGCCATAGAGAACAACTTCTCTTTTTCCAGGTTTTAAATAGGGTATCAGGATATTGTTTTTGCCTGTGTGATCAGCAATTCACTTTTCCTCATGAGTGTCTTTTTAATGTCTTTTGATTTGTGACTGGGAAACACATGTGCTATATCATCAGAATGCATCAACATTATGAACTATTTAGGACATAGAATGAATGTGATTTATCAGGATCAGGAGGAGACACTGTCCCAGAATTAACCCTTGAGATACTCCTGATTGTATATGTTGTGAATCAGACTGTTTATGTCAAGAGCTAATAAACTGTTTCCTGGGGAAGAGATAACTATCCATGGTTGCTTGGTTCCAGAGATGCTTTAGTAGGGGAGCTTGCTTTGTAGGCAAGAATGATTCACAAAATCAAAGGTAGAAAGTAAAATCTTTGCATATGCAATATGAAGAATATGTTGAGAAAGAAGACATTGACAAAGAGCTAACTTATATATGACTGCAAAGTGTGGTTTAAAAGCTTAGACTAAAAGGTTACCAACTGCTGCACAAGATTAAAATTCAGCAACAAGGTACTATCAACATAAAATTATCATGAATAGAGCAAGCCTAAAATATTAACTATTCTTTGAGGTGAGTATTGAACACCTTACATCAGGCTGCCCAGTTCTAGCAAAAAAGTGAGTATTTAGAAAGACATGATAAAGCACTCATTTATATTCATTGGCATATTTGTAAGCACTATGAGATAGAAGTCTCCAGGAAATGGTATGGTCGCAAGATGAAAGCAGTTACTGAAGGGAACATTGTAACAATATTATGGGATATGCCTATCTATACAGACAGAAATCAAAGCCAATAGGCCAGATATCATAGTCAAAGGGAAATCGAAAAAGCTGTTCACCCTCATTGATATAGCTGTTCGTTCAGAAAGAAAGATTACCGGTAAAAGGTTGAGAAGATTTTAAAATACTAGGATCTTGAAATTGACATTGGCAATGTGGATCACAAAATCTATTGTCATATTACTAGTAATTGGAGCACTAGGAATAGTATGCGAAGGGATGAATTGATATGTAGAGCATTTATTTAGCAAAATCATCATTGACTTACTACAAAGATGGTGCTGCTTGTAGCTGCTAAGAAGAACACTCTCGATAAATTAGCCTTAGGCCCATTTTGTGGGTCTGATACACTATTTGAAGTAGAGTATCTAGCCATTTAAATACACAGAAAGCATAGTAAAACTAATAACACACTAATCTAACAGAAATATGGGTTCTAGAGCCATTTTTTTAGTAGAATTGTATGTTTTATTTTTGCTGTTTTTCTCAAACATGAGTGTTGAGTATTACATCACATAAGTAGTAGTGTTACTGTTTGCCAATACAGTTATACTTGAGCTTTTGAATTAACAGGAAGTTGCTGCAGCTGTTCCATGCAAGTCCGTCATTGGCTGGAGATGTTGTGGTTCTAGGTATGTATCAATTTATTCCTGATCACAGTAGCATGCTTATTTTTATATTTGTAAAGGGTCTTTATAATTTATGATTCAGATGCTTCTTTACTTTGATTGATTGCCTGTCAGCCTGTGTACTCTTTTTAGATACATCCTGTACAAACTCTATGTTCACAGAAGACTTTTGTAATGGAAAGATATTAATGTTCTTATATTGATAGGCATTACTTTAGTGCATGTACTAGATGGGAGCTTTATAGTAGAGTGGACGAGCATTCTCCACTTTCATTCTCGTTCATGAATTAGTGTGTAAAATGGTAATTGTTATGTGTCAAAAACCAGCCCATTTGCTGAGTCTCTTTATACTTTTGTCAACTTGGAGCAAAAAAATTTGAATTTTTGTGCTTGATTAGCAGAAGTTCTTCATAACGCATTAAATTCCCCTAGTTTCAGTCGAAATGTTGGTGAGTTAATATCACATCTCAATAATAGATCTATGCATAGATGTGCACTATAACTATAGATTTATTAGGGTAACGGTTTTATTTCAAAGCACTGCAATATAATATACACATTCTCTTTCTCCATTTCCTTTGTTTAGTTCAGGCAGTTCCTGTTGCATTATTTATACCTTATACTAGTATATTAATGCGCTGCTTTTATGGTCCCACACTGGGGCACACACGTGCAAATGCATACACCATTATGCATGTTGTGCTAGGGAAGTTCGACATATAACTAATTGAAAAGTCAGATTCTTTGTCATTCGTTTCCATTTGCAGAATGAAGGACTGTAAGGGAGTCTTGTGCCAGATGTGTCCACTTTTTCATGCAATTTTATTCCAAACTTTTTTCTTTTAGTGTGAGGTTATATTATGACAACGGAAAGGATTTGAATTTCACTCTTGAAGAAATTGGGGACGAAATCATTTTCATTATTAATCGCTTGAAAGCTGTTACTCCTGGTTGTCAGGTAATTTACTCTGCTATACTTGAATACATCCACCCCAACACTTAAGTTTTCTTCATCAATGGATTATTCTTGTAACATAGCTCCTGCTCTTGCCTTTTCAGTTATGACAACATAAGATAACATAAAGATGTGGTAAAGTTTTGCCTTTCTGGGAACCTAGACACCTGCTCAAACTCTCAAGATTAGACATGATATTTGAGGGAGTAAAGGTGTATGTTGCATGTTTCTATCTACTTGGCTACAGTGATTTGATGCTACATCTACAACATAGCTTTAGAGTATGCGTGATGACAGCCAAATGGTGCTTGGCGAATTTTATCATTTAGTAGCTTGACCAGTATACAAAAATATAATCCAAGCAATATTACTTTTCAATGGAGTATAAATTGTCGGTGTTGTTGCTATAACACTAACATCTTGAAAGCACGGATTTGCCATCACCATTTGTTATTCTCTCCAAGTTTCGTTGAGCTGCCTCCATTATAATGAGAAGCTGTGTACCGAGTTTTATATCTTTACGCTGGGCAGTTTCATGCAATATAAATATTTTGTCACTGTACCATTGAACAAATTTTGGCATACATTACTGACAGAACTTTTAAGTGAAAGATAATTTAGGGAAAAAATTACGTAAACAGAAAAGCTTCAGCGAAGTTTCTCCATATTTTGGTCAAGTATTTAGTTCTAATTCTTAATTCTACAGATCAGTTGTTATGTACTTTGGGGTCATTCTGAGTGAAATCATCCAATTTCACCAGATGATGTTGCAATATTTTCATGATAACCTGATATTTTCAGAGATTACAGTGCAAAATGAGTTATGTTTATTTCCAACATGTTATTACAATATCCTGTTCCATTCAAAAGCTAGAGATATTTGAAGGTTTGGGCATTTCTTGTTATTTTGGAAAAAAGGTTGGGACAAATTTTCCCCTCCTGTCCTGATAAGAACAATAAGGTAAGTTGGAATGAAGATAACTTTACAAAAGCTGGTAACTAGATGTAAAATGCCCTGCATAGTTCATTTGTCAATTTAGTTTTGCGCTATGTCAGCTCAAATATGCAGTCATTTCTCAATTAAATGAGAGAAAAAATTATCAGAGCCAATTTTTTATGCTTGGTTTTTGAAGATGTCACAGACTATGTTTATGAAATCATAACCAACGAGTATAAAGAAGAGATGTAACTGTATCATATGTGCAAATATCGTTTTGCGGTATTATTTGCGGTAAAAGTTATCAATATTTTATTTTTGACATATTTTACTCAAAATGTGTATCTCAAAATGTGTACATCAATAAGTACAGGAAGCCCCTCTCATGGACTAGGCTGGAAACTATTTTTGCCTTCTGTCTGACGTTTCACATGCTTTTACAATGATTAACACTACTTGATGGAGAGTGTTAGCTTTATCTATGGAATTCATGCTAACAATTGGGTACTTGGAGATGCACAATTCCCTTTAAATATCTTGAAATGAGAAGCCATGCATTTATAGAAGTTCAAGGAGAATTACCCCCAAACTCTAGGCATTATGACAAGTGGCACAAAATAAGAGTATCCTAACTACTATGCTTTTGCATGTAAAATGCTGCTTTCTTGGTGTACAGTAGTGTTTCCAATCTGGATATATCCGGTATCTGATATCTGGATAATTGGGCACTTGATGTATCCAATATTTGTATACTCTTTCAACAACTACCTGGATAATGTCAAGGCATTTGTTAGACTAAGCCTGCAGCATAGTAGTGTCAAAGTTTTTAGAACGAGGCAATGTTTGGCACTTACACCATGAAAGACTTCAAAGCTGGAAAGGGTATCTGCAATAACAACATTGCACAATTTAGTATTCATGCTTCGTTTCAAAAGCAAGTTATCCTGTGAAATTTGAGATGTTGTTTCCAACAGAAAATCAGAGATTTTAAAGAATTTCTTAGTTTAACTGAACTAAGGAAGAGTGAAGGTACGAAATGTGTGCCACAACTCTCATAATGTCAGTATAAGGAATGAAATCCTTGACAAATCATTTGAAATTGAAACTGAAACTCATTGCCAACCCTTGTAACGCAATTTAAGTAGAGTAGAAACAAACAATTTCATAAATGTATTCTCCATTCAAGAGACAAAGAATCTCTCAGTGAAGTTATTGCTGAGGATTTCAAAAGAGATTGGCAACAAAACTGCTCATTTGCAATTAGATTGCTAGTAGCAAACTAACAAAACCTTTCAAATCTGAAGCCTCTGATATACCCAAATGCTGTAGGAATATAAGAGATTAATACATAAACTTTACTGTTTGACTTCATGAAGCCTTGCGAATCAATCAAAGTCAAAAGAGAAGGGTTCTCATTCCTTTCTGTATTTGTCAATCTGTGCTTTCATGCAGTAAAACTTAATTGGCAATGAATTGATTAGACAGCTGGTGCTCTGATTCTAATGCACCAAATGTACATAGAACACAAATCAGTACTGAAAAACCTATTTGTTATGAATATAAAGTGTTATGAAATGCATAAAAAGCAGTATCATACACATCATATAGAAACATAGCTAATTGGTAATCTAAGTGTTAACTGACCTTTTACTATTCGAAATTATGCAGATATCTGGATACCTGTTTTGAAATTGTCCGATATGTGGATAGTAAGAAAGACCACTCGGATTTGAAACACTAGTGTACAGTCAAAGGTTGTTAGGTTTTCGAACAATTGTTTTTATTTTGCTGTGAAATACTATGTCTGTACATTTTTCTAGCCTCTGTAGTAATTCAGTTAGTTTAATTCATTCTTTAGTAGGACTCTGTGGTTCTCAAAGCGAAGTTATAAGGGGGAGCTAAATTAATAGATCCAGGTGATTTGATAGTGGCTACAAGACGAATATGTTATGTCTCTGTACTAGGAGAGGCTTTAGAGAGATGTCTTGATAGCAGTTTTGAATCTCTAATCTAAATTATGATCAAGGAGCATGTACAAATGATTAGCAACAAAAATAATGAAAGATGGCAGATCAATAAGAGTAGGGATATGTGATTATGAGTTGGGACATTGAAGCGAGGTTATTTATACGACATTCTTCCTAACGTTAGTAGTTGGATAACATTAGCCAATAACAATGCTCTGAATCAATGTTATTAGTAATCAATATTATGTCCAATCATAGTAAAAGTTCTTCTGTTATAAGTGATAAATTTTCCTTCAATTGTGCTGCAATCTAATGTGTCTTCATGTTGATATTCTGCTTTGATTCTGCTGACATCTCTGCGTTGTCTCTTGGTCTTCGTTGTCTCTTCCTCATTATGAATAGCTTGATCTGGCAACATGTAGAAGGGTGTGGTTGGTAACGTAGCAGTGTCAGAACTTTAATGCAGACTTTTGCCTTTGGTTGTGGGTTGCTTCAGTCTTTGGAAATATTTCATGGCATGTGTTTTGTTGCGAAGGCAGTATTTTCCTTATGTGTCTTGGATTTGAACTGATCGTCCATATGCTCTTGTTATTTTGTAAATTTCATTTTCACATTCTGGCAACAGTTTTCTTTGTTTCATCATATTTTTCATTAGGACAAGATCGCCAGTTTGGAGATCAGTAACTTTAGCATTTCTTTTCTTGTTGGTGTATTCCTTTACTTTGCACTTAGAGAGAGCACCTTTCTGTTCTGCTTTGATCTCGAGCTGAAGTATTGCGAAGGAAGTACACAATTGGATAACAAGAAAGATAGTCTGTCATCACAAGTAGGCTATCTCCAGATGGAAACAGGCATTGTAGGTCAATTGCTAGCATGTCACCTCATAATCAGGCAGCGCTTTTGATTTGCTAGCTTTGGTGACTTCACATATATGGCAATGTTTTATAAGCTCTGCAATTTCTACATGTATTCTCGGCCACCAGATTTTTTCCCGCAACAAGGCTTTGGTTTTTACAACACCTTAGTGACTTTCATGAGCAACCTGGAGTACTTTTCTCATAGTAGGACAGGAATTATAATAGAGTTTTGGAAAAAAGGATGCCATTTGCTACAGAAAGATCATTCCTTATGTGAAAGTATGGCTTTTTTGCTGGTGTTTTGATCCAATTTGATGAGCTGATGGATTTAATAACTTGGAAAAGAATTTTATCAGCTTTCGTAGCGGTGACAAGTTGCTCAAGTGGTAAGGCTTTTGGAACAGCATCATTTACAAATGTATGAAAAAATGTTTCTGCGACTTGTTCTTCTGCATTGAGTGGTAAATATGAGCAAGAAAGGAACTTTTCAGTGCCTGGGATGTACTCTAGAGTGTGTTCATGGGCTTGAAGATGCAGTAACCATCTCTGAATATGAGCTTTTGGTGAAGACATCCTGCTAAGTGCTGTTACAAGAAGCTTGTGATCTGTTTCAATGGTAGAGTGTCTATCATATAGGTAGTAGTGAAAATGCTCCCAACTCCAGAGCACAGCGAGTGCCTCTCATTCTGTCTGACTATAATGAGGCTTGACAGGTGTTGGTGCTCTTGATCCATATGCGACTGGTCAAAATGACCCATTGGCTTGGTTTTATGAGAGACTTGCACTTAAACCATATGGGCTAGCATCAACAGTTAATTTTTTCTGAGCTTGGGGGTTGTGGTATTCCATGATTTATGTGCTACAGAGACGATCTATGAATGTGGAAAATGTCTTTTGACCTTCACTGCAGTGGAACAGTTGCCTTTTTCGTTGTTATCAACCTCAATGCAGCAATTATTGTAGAATAGTCATGTAGAAACTGCTTGCTAAAGTTTACAATACCAAGAAATGAATGCACTTCAGCAACTGTGGTTGGAATTTGGCAATCTTTTACTGCTGGCAACTTGTGTTCATCTAGTGAATTTCCATCAGCTGATAATGTGTAGCCAGATTAGACAAGTTTGTCAATAAGAAATAGGCACTTTTATTTGTTTAACTTTAGGCTATATTTGTGACAACTCTTAAGAACGTTTTCAAGACGTTCAATGGCTTCTCCTTTTGTCCTATCCCAGAAAAGAACATTATCAGAAACATTCTTGGCACCACAATTTCTGACAGAATGAGCTCAGTTTGTTGCTGAAAGATGTTAAAGGCAGAGTTTACACCATATATCAGGTTCTTGTACTGCAAGAGTCCTGGATGCATTGCAAAACTGTTCATAGGGCAACTTTCCTTTGATAGACATAACTGGTGATAGCCCTCACGTAAATCCAACTTGCAAAAATTCTTGTCTTCATGTAGCTCACTTAGGATATCTTACATTGTTGGTATGACATGCGTGTCTTGAATAATTGCTCTTATTGCACATCATATGTCAAGGCAAAGGCGAATTCGATCGTTACTTTTGGGAACAACAACAGGATTTATCCAGCTGGTAGGTCCATTAACTCTTTCAATGATATCAAGATCAAGTGGACGTTGAGGCTCTGCTATAACTTTTTTCGGGTTTCATATAGAAAAAAGCGCAGTGGCTGCTGAACCAGTGTCACGTTTGGACTAACATGTAATTTATACTCAAAATTTTTAAGTTTTCAAGGTCCTTTGAAAATGTTCGTGTGCTTGTCAAGAACTGAGTTGATTGTCAGTGTTGTGTCACTGGTAGCGTTGGCAAATTGTTGCTATATTTGATGGCTAGAAGTTGAAATTGGAGGTCCCACTCTGAGAAGATCTAAGGCGTCTGCAGTTATTCTTGATAAAAGTGAGCCATGTTTTCATTTTATGGCATAAATTGTGTCAGTATGTGAATTTCCATATGCCATCGCTGTTCCAGAAAATACCCTGTAACTAGTGAGAGGCACTTGTGACTGGCAGGGAAAGATCCTCACCTTTATTGATCGTAGTGCTTCTCTTAGAGTTGCTTGAAGCCATCCTCATCTATAATGTCTACAGTTGTACCTGCGTCAATGAACATGTCAATTGGAGAGCCATTGATGAGAATTGGGTGTGTATTCCTTTTCATGTGTTCCTTGTTAATGCTAAATGAATACATGTCATCACCATCATTATCATCATCATGTCTTGTCTTGTCTTGACTTTCCCATTTCATCCCCAAAGGGGGTCTAGGACTGAGCCTGGGGTCAGTGTTCACCTGTACTTTGTTTAAAAGAAGTGATCATGTTGGCTACACTCCATCCACTTTGTAACCTCAGCAGTTAGTAGGCAGAGCTGTAGCGTGAGCCATTGAGTCTGCTTTTCACTGAAAGGGCCTGGCTGGACAGTTTGCCACAGGTCATCAACATCTGCCCTGGTTCTGAATCTCTGCAATATAAATCACTATCAACTTAAAGGCAGCTGTTTCTCTGTGCCCGCTTGCCACCACGTGGAGGTCTCCAACCATGGGCTAGCAATGATCATCATCATCGTCAACATCATCATCATCATCATCATCATCATCATCATCATCATCATCATCATCATCATCATCATCATCATCATCATCATCATCAAGATTGGCTGTTGCAGATTGAACTTCTATACCTTGGGTTTGCTCTTCTGTTAACGCTCTTGATGCATGTGGTACATTTCTTGAAGGTATATTTGCCTAGGTGTGGCAGAGACTTGGAAAATGTTCCAATTTCCCACATTTTCAGCAAATATGATTTTTACTTTGATGGTATTCGGATTACAAATGTCCTTTTGCGCCACATCTTCCACAAAAAATTGTTGACTTCCCCCGTTACTGACATTTCCTGCTCTTTGATTTTATCATTTGAGAAAATTTAGGTATTGTTCATCATTTGCCCATTTGGATGAAGTGGCTTCAATCTCTTCTGTGTGATGATGTGCACTTTCAAGCATTTGGCCTAATTTAATACATTTTTCCAAGTTAGTTCAGTCTTAGCAAGTAATCTTTTTCGCAGTTTAAGTGAGCTGCATGCTGCTATGACCTGATCCCAGATTTGTTCATCTACAGCAAGCCTATAGTGAGATGTGGCAGCAGGCTCTCTATTATGTGTGATATACTGCTCAAGTGATTCTCCATGTCATTGTTTGCATTGAGGAAAAGTGCTTCGTTCAAACAGAATATTGTTCTGAACATTGTAGATTGTTGATTCAGGGCAGTCATTGTTGATTCATAGCTTTGTACATGTACAAGTGATGAGCAACAAAAGCAATAATGAAAGATGGCAGATCAATAAGAGTAGGCATATATGAGTATGAGTTGGGACATGAAGTGAGGTTATAGATACAGCAGAATGGCTGTTGTTCCAAGTCATTTAGTAGTTCAGAATAACCGGTGCTATCAGGACAATAATACTCAGCATTCCATCATGTAGTTAGCCCTACACAAGATACACAAAAACTGTTAGTTCATTTAGTGGAGCACATTATAGAAAATATGTGGAATTTGCAGAAAATATGCAGAACACTTTCAAAGCACCCTTGAGGAAGAGGATGGTAGCTTACAAGTTTCAAAGGAAAATTGAATACATCATTGGTGTGCTCTAGTACGTTACAACTGAAGCTGCATGGATTTAAGAAGTAAGATAGTACATCAGCAGCAAAGGGAAAGCTGAAGTGATTTAAAGGGCACCAATGAGGAAATGGCAGCAAGAGTTCTTGGAGTAGATGTTGCTAATATAGCATCTTCAAGTACTACAGCTAGTGATGTGCTGTGAAGAGAGGAGAAGAAGAAGACTACAGAATTGATGGATTGTACCAAATCACATGTCTCAGTTGGGCTACCATGAGATGCGCACGCACCGCCGTGAATCAGTTGTACTGCTATCGCCGTGTTATCAGGACGTAGTTCAGGAGAAGATCAGAAATAGGTTTGTATGTTTCATTTTCAGCACACATCATGAGGCAAAGATAGGAATACTCTATCATTATTTTATCTTTTAGAGTTTATAGAGTATGTTTCGTGACGTGTCACTGCATTACTCTTTCATGGCCGTTTAGGTAAGGTTTGGGCCTAGGTCATGTTTTTTGAAAGGCGGCCATGTATAAAATCAAGCCAAGACTTGTCTTGGATTGTAGTGAAGGTTTATGGATACTTCATCTATCCATAATTGCCATTGTATGTTTCTAAGCATCATTGGAATTTACAATGGTGTCGTTTTGCCACGTGTGGCGCGACAAAAGATATAGCATGCCATGTTTGCTTCTTGCCACACGTGTGTGGACAGGTATTGGATTGATGGCATTTGATATCTTCCTCTCTCATTTATAGGGAGGATGGACACGTCTGATAACGAATCAGAAAACATAGTAGAAACAGGCCTTCAAGGCAATTCTCTTGATGAGAATGATTTTAAATCTGCTATGCTCAAGATGATGTCAGATTTCAAAACAGACATCTTAGCTAATGTTCAAGAGTCAGTTGCTCAAGTGTATCATGATTTTGGATACAATGAGGACGCAAATAGCGGTGATGAAGGCATTCAACAGGGAGCAAATATTGTTAGTCAAATTGCACAGTTCACTGAAGAATCCCACAAGGCTAGTAATTTTGAATCGCTTGCCTCTCAGTTCATTGGGGGAGAAAAAACAGGGCCACCTATTGATAAAGTTTTGAGTAATATAATGCAAAGTTTAGTGAATGAAAAGCTACCAAAAGAGAAGCTTGATGCTTTGCAAAGGGATTATCTCCGACCTGAAAATTGCCCGGATTTAGTTGCCCCAAAGATTAATAAACAGATTTGGCAGCAGCTAAAACAAGACACAAAAAACAGAGATTCTTCCCTTCCAAAAATTCAAGCAACATTGATGTCCTCTTTGTATGCTATGTTGCAAGTTTGCAACAATCTCGCAAGTAGTCAACAAGACAAAGAAAACTTAACATCATTAACCCATGCTGCCATATTACTTATGTCGGCAAATAGAGATTTCAACCTCAAGCGCCGAGAGTTAATCCGTGGAGATCTTGATAAACAGTATGCTGCATTGTGCAGTCCAACTGTTCCAGTATCCTCATTCCTTTTTGGTGATGACCTAAATAAAGAGGTCGAAGACCTAACAAAGGCGAATAGGCTAGGGAATAATGTAACACCAAAGCAGCGTGTTGGACCATACCAGTTCCAGCGTGGGCATGTTTTCCGAGGAGCAGCGCGTGGTTTTAGAGCTTTGGATCGTGGCAAGCAAGCCAATTGGAAGGGACGTGGTCCTTTTTTAGGAGCAGGCCGAGGCCTGTCTCGGAATTATCAGAACTGTCAGAGCTATCAAAACAAACAGCAACAATAACTACAAGGAAATCAGTAACTGAAGAGGTATGTGAAAATAGAATCAGTACATTAATAGAAATTCAACGTCCATTTATGGCAGGTCAATTGCAAAATTATATTGCTAACTGGCAACGTATCACCTCAGACCCATTCATTCTTGATGTTGTTGCTCATTGCCATATTGAATTTGAAGATGAACACTTGCTAAGCAGCAACATTGCTAGGCCACAGTGCACATTTAGTACGTCAGAGCAAATTATTATTGATAATGAAATTAAAAAATTTCTTGACAAAGGCATAATTGAGCCCTCAATATATGAAACATGTCAAGTTATTTCTCCTATATTTACTCGTGTTAAAAAGGATGGTTCTCATAGAGTTATATTCAATTTGAGGAAATTGAATGAATCAGTTTCTTATCATTATTTTAAGATGGATACTCTAGAAACGGCATTAAAGTTAATGACAGAAAATTGCTTTATGACATCATTAGATTTCAAGAATGCATACTATTCTATACCTATTGCAAAGGAACACCAGAAATACTTGAAGTTTGTGTGGAATAATGAACTATATGCATTTACATGCTTGCCTATGGGACTTAGCAGTAGCCCTAGAGTTTTCACCAAACTAATGAAGCCAGTTTTCGCAACTTTACGGAGCAAATTTGGTTATAGATGCATCAGTTATATTGATGATTCTTTATATTTTGGGGATACTTATAATGAATGTGAGCAAGTCACATTTACTGCTGCTAAAATTTTGACTTCAGTAGGATTTACAATCCACCCGGAAAAATCAGCAGTTAAGCCGACACAGATTGTAGAATATTTGGGTTTTTTGCTAAATTCGACAAAGATGATTGTGAAATTGACCGATAA
>WIPJ01032749.1:151336-182373 GCA_018155075.1 Cassiopea andromeda | reverse complement strand
AAACTCTGGAAATTTTGACGCACAAATGAAGCTTTCTGGTTATAGTTTGGCTGATTTGGAATGGTGGATACAGAACATAGCTACTGCTGAAAGGAAAATCAACCATGGCCTCCCAGCGATAACTATTTTTACTGATGCATCAAAAATAGGTTGGGGAGCCAAACTTGAAAATGGTAGAAGTGCTGGTGGTATATGGTCGAAAAATGAATCTGCAAACCACATCAATGCATTAGAATTGTTAGCTGTCAAATTTTCCCTCATGTCATTACTACATGAGAGGCATAATACCCACATTAGAATAATGAGTGATAATACAACTGCAGTGACTTATATTAATGAGATGGGAGGTTGTAAATCACATCAGTGTAATGAAATTGCAAAGGAAATTTGGGATTGGGCAAGAGTAAAAAACATTTGGTTATCGGCAGCACACATCCCAGGGTGCAACAATGTAGGAGCTGATGAAAGCTCTCGTAATTTTAACATGGAACTAGAATGGATGTTTTCTAAGCAAGTTTTTCAGAAAATCCTTTCTCACTTTGATGATCTGCAGATAGATTTATTTGCAAGTAGGCTCAATGCACAGTTGGAGAACTATGTGTCATGGAAGCCTGATCCCATGGCAAAGCACATTGATGCTTTTTGTGTTAATTGGTCACAATATGTGTTTTATGCTTTTCCCCGATTTTGTTTAATTTCTAGATGTGTACAGAAAATTGTTCAAGAGCAAGCAACGGGCGTACTGGTGATCCCAATGTGGCCAAGTCAAGCATATTTTCCTGCAGTAATGAACCTTCTCATAGACATTCCCCTATTAGTGAAAGCGTCTGCCAGAAACCTTGTTCACCCCATACTGAGCTCTCCTCATCCACTAAGTCACAATTTGGTACTGATGGTTTGCAAATTATCAGGCAATCCTTATCTAAGTACAGAATTTCTCCAGAAATTGCCAATGTCATCATGCTCTCTTGGCAAGGAAGTACCAAAAAGCAATACAATGTTTACATCAATCAGTGGGTGCAGTTTTGTAGCGAAAGGGCATGTGATCCAATGCATTCAACTGTAGAGAATGCTTTATGTTATTTACATAGCTTATATGACAGAGGCTTGAGCTACTCAGCATTAAATACTGCACGTTCTGCTATATCTAATGTTGACAGCCACTACACTGAGTTTAGTCATACACCTGTAGGAAAGCACCCGTTGATATGTAGATATCTTAAAGGTATATTTAATAAGCAGAAACCAGTCCCAAAGTATAGCACAATTTGGTCTGTTGATCTCGTTTTTGGATACCTTAGTAATTTGTGGCCTCTTCACAAAATCAGTTTGAAGGAACTGACTTTGAAGTTAGTCATGTTGATTGCGTTAACTACTGGACAGCACTGCCAAACGCAGACTTTTTTGGACATATCTGAACGATATATGAAGAAACATGAAAATTGTTTTGAATTTTCACTGATAGAACATATCAAGCAAGACAGACCTGGCAAAGTATTCGGAAACGTTAGATTGTATAAGTATCCTACTAAGGAACGTTGTGTTTATGAGACATTGGAGTTCTATTTGAAAGCAACAGAAAACCTTAGGAGCACAACTAGGCTCTTGGTATCTTTCGTAAAGCCTTATAAAGCGGTGACATCATCAACGATAGGTCGTTGGATAAAAACTGTGCTGGCTTCAGCAGGCATTGATACAAGTGTGTTTTCAGCACACAGCACACGTTGTGCATCAGCAAGCAAGGCTATTACAACAATATCTGCTGACATGTTAATCCGAGCTGCTGGATGGAGTCAGGAATCAACTTTTCGAAAATTTTGTGATAGACCAGTGGCTTTAACAAACCAGATGTGCTTTTCGGTACTAGAATGAATACAAAGTGTTGTGTTATGTTTAGTTTATTCATCTATTGCCAAGGAGTGTTTGATACATTTTGTGTTCCTTGCTTTCAATTCTCATGGTAGCCCGACTGAGACATGTGATTTGGTAGAATTTACAATTAAACAAGACTTACCTGTAAGTTGAAGTTTGATGAGAATTCTGCCAAATCATATGTCGTAAGGAGGGTTAACATGCCCGAAGTACCCTTTATAGTAACCCTCCCTCTATCTTTCATCTTTAATTCATGTTGTTGATAAGGACCACAAAATGATCTTTAAAGTACTGATTCACGGCGGTGCGTGCGCATCTCATGTTAACCCTCCTTACGATATATGATTTGGCAGAGTTCTCATCAAACTTCAACTTACAGGTAAGTCTCGTTTAATTGTAAATTTCTTTTCATGGTTAAAGAAAAGTTAGCTTGCTCATCAAAATATAAAAAATGCAGATTTTAACACTAGCACATGATAGTTGATCTAGAGAGCGAGTATCACAGTTCTTTTATGAAAGCAAACTCAAGGCATACACTGCACGTAGGCTTAAGGTAGAGCGAGGACTTTTGAGCTAATTAGAAGCTAAATTGGGCAATAAACTTAATGAATAAACAATTCCACCTGTTACGGATTTTTTTTTTCAAAATGACGAATTTTCTACAACTTGTTTAATTTTACTCAACTTGTTGTGTCATCAAGTGTTCCATAAAAAAAATAATTAACATCATCATTTAGTGAAACAAAGTATACCACACATCTTTGGATTTTGAAATTAACATACCGAAAATAAATTCATCAAATGTGAACATAAAAAGGGAATTAACATTATCATTTTATGGAATGAAGTATACCACAGACCTTGGCATTTTCAAATTGATGCACATATAGAAATTTTTTAGTATTTTCTCAGATCTAGAGCCTACTTTATACATCAGCAAGTAAATACCTATCAAACATTTACAACCAATTGGGAAAATGAGTCTACCATCCTCAAGCAAGGCATCTGTTGGAAGCTGGATTACAATATAATAGGTGTTACATGATTAGCTTCTTTGGGTCATTCTGCAAAATATGCTAGCTACACTACTGTATAATAGAGCTCCAATAGATTCTTGGCTATTGAGTTGTCCAGAGAATTGTTTTCAAGTCAATAAACGAGCTTTAACTATGGTGTATTAATACATATGATTTCTACTAGCAATTTGGCAATTTGAGGCTTTATAACTCGAAAGATCAACAGTTAGAGAGGATATGCCATGTTCACTGCTCTGATTGTCTTCAGGCAACCTAGCAATGTTACTTTTGTCTAAGAACTTTAGCAGAGCAGCTTCTTGACTTTGTTTCTGTGGTGATAACTAGATCTTCAAGGACCCAGGCATGAGTGCAAAAAGGAATGAATTTGACAACCAATGAATCCAGGTTAGGCTGTAATGCAGGTCAGCCTCATTCTTTTTCTTTCAACTTGTCGAAAACACACTGAAATGAACTACAAAAAATGTTCTTGTTATGGTTTATTTGATGTCAATGTTCCCATGAAAACCTAGGAGAGACACTGCAAAAAACCATAAATATGTACCCAATTTAACCAATTGTGTCTCACTAAAGTTAAGAACATTGGCCTAGCTGATCTATGCCTATTGAATATGCTTATGAAAGCCAATTGATATAATTTTTCTATAGATATTCCATTATAGTATTAATATGAATAATTTAGCAAAGGGCCTGAGCAGATCAATGCAGCATAGCTACAAGCTTCTGCTAATCAATTACTAGGACCACGCACTTGTATGCATAAGGTATCTTACCATAGCTCGACAAAGCTAGAAAACATAAACAGTATAAGTTTGCAATTCACAAATTGAATATGGCTCCTACCATAAATAGAAATCCACTTGCGTTGGTGCAACTTTTTTGCAAAGGTATGGCAGAGTTGATTCTGTACTAGCCACGAGGCATTGCTACCGTGGCTCAAACTCTCCAAACATCTTGTAAGTTATCCTGTCCAACAATTTCTACTCTTGAAAGGCATCACAGTCAATATCTTCGTCCTACTTGCGATTACAGTTGCTGGAAAGATTATTTCTTGCGGTAGCTATATGACTTTCCTATTGACCTCCATACAAAACTTTGGAGGAGGAAGTAATTGAGTTCATCCCATGATGCTACGGCTTACTTCCTTCTGAAAACCAAGATGGCAGTATTTGGCAGATAAAATTGACGATAACTCCTTCAATTCTCGACGAATGCAAAAAATAACCTCAGAAATGAAATCAGCTGGCCTTTTGACATCAGAATCAATGTAAATCTCAAAAAGTACGAAAATCATATCACAAGCACTTTACTAACCAGCAGTTTAATTTGCATCCAGTTCCCAATCACTTTCGCTTGACTTAACAAAAAATGTTAGAGCATGTATGATTTTGAGTAATTGTTCTTTCACTTTTACAAGTGTATCACTTCTCATTCTGAGTTATTTAACGAGTCTTATGCATCCCCAAGTACCTAATTCCTCATTTTTGTCCGTCAACTCCATAGATATAGCTACCCCTCCTCGTCAAGTAGCTTCCAGCTTAGGCTTGATTTATACGTCAAATACTGTGGCAAGAAATGACTAAGTGTGAATAATATTCGACTTTAATGTTATATATAAAACAAACTTTTAATTTCAGTTGACGTACAGTTGCATCTTCGACTTCTCAAGTTGCATCTTTGACTTCTCACGTTGCATCTTCGACTTAACTTCGACGTGGTTTTATCCAATTTCAGTCATTAAATTCATTAATTTCAGTCATTTCAAAACATTAAATTCAATTTCAGTCGACTGAAATTTCAAACTTCGCAGGTGTCTGCTATTGTCTAGAAGAAGTTTGCTATTGTCTTCGGTTATGTGCTTCCTGGTACCCCTGTGCTTCTTGGCACCAAAGCTTAACATTTGCATCTTGTGGTAATAAGAAAAATGTGCATATTTTCCTGGAAGGCATGATCATTTCAATGTTTGCCAGTCAAATTCAATGAGCATTGATTCACCAAATCACCAGCAGAGACCTCAACAGTTGAGATGATTGTGGGGGAGTCCAGTCTCTGAGAGCTTTTCAGCCTCAGGGAAGAGAAATTTGAACCTTCTATGAACCAAATAATTTTAATGAATAGACTGATAATTGGATAACCTCACCCAAGAAAAACAACGGATTATATTGTAATAATATCCACATCTGACTGGAAATAAGATTGAGGTTAGTTGATAAATAATACAGTTTATAGGAACATAAGAAGGTAGTAGCCAAGAGGCTGTCTTTCTCTGGTTATACTACACAATTAGGTTGATGAAAAGCTTCTTTTTTGCAAGAGTGACAGAGATGATATAGAAGTGTTTTGACTAAAAGTATTTCCATATACACTGGACAGTAAATTGGAATAAAAAGAGAATGTTGCTCAATTTTTGACTGTCTTTAGTCTGATAATACATTGTTTGGAGCTTCATCTACTCTTCTTGTAAATGAATTTGTTGAAGTATTTATTTTAGTGTAAGAATTTGCCTAGGAAAAATTGTCAAAGCTTAGCTCTTGTTGCAACATGAAACTTGAGCTTCAACATTATATTTCCATGCTAAAAGCTAATATCAATAAATCCGCATTCTACCATTGGGCCACCTGGTTAAGACTATGTTGAAGTAGATATCCCATTGTTTAAAACTACCTGCTAGTTGCCTTGCCCTACCTAATCTGCAAACTTCATTTTGGATTGTATGGTTTTTACTTGATATAAGTACTTAAGAAATCTGAAGAACTGGATTGCAATTAAAAAAACTTTTGAGGAAAACAGCAATGTTCTTGAACCAGGCTCTCTTGTCAAGTAACTTCAAATTCTCATCAGTTTAAATAGAATGAACAAAACACCAATCTATGATGGTTGAAAATATAACAGAGTGAAAACATGAACATAAGAACCTGCAATTTGGAATAAGCCTCCTTGTGCTCGCAAATAATAAGGTAACTCCAATCATCAAGGTGATCTTTCTTAACAAATGTTTCCAAAACAAAAGCCATCAAGCATTATGGTTGACAGTTAACCACTGAAATACTATGGCAACATTTAGCCATCCAAATACAATCTCTAGTTGCAAGTTCTTAATAGATGAAGGTTCTTATGTGCGGGTTTCTATTGTACTATTTCTCAAAACACTCCTTCACCTCACTTTTCCAAAAAAACTTTTGTTTCAATCCATCTCTTATCATGCCAGCTTCATAAATATTCTCACGACTTTGGGGGCTGTTTTTCATGATCAAAAGTTAACGGACCTCCCCATATCATCAACAGTCTCATTCCAACAATTAGGTGTTGCATCTTCCAGCTCTATGCACATGTTATGCGGCACAATGCATGCTGGTGTCATTGTTTGGGTGGTCTTTTTCTTACCCTCACACTTTCTCATCAATACCCTTCAGCGCCCCTTGATCCTTCCATAATTCCCCTTCTGTCACCATCCTGGCCCTGCTCAGTCAATAATGGAAGTATGTTTATTCCTTTGACAGAATGGCATTTGTGTATGGCTTCATTAGCCATGTTTTAAATGGAATTGCAGGTCTCATACAGTCAATGGATGTATTTTGGCCCTTGTTTTGCAATATTTGGAGTCACTTTCCCTTCAGTGATATCACTGTACATTTTAGTGGACTTAAATATAAGAGAATCATGACTATTTCCTGGATAGCCACAGCTTGCCCAAGTAGATCTGTATTTGGCATCTACAATTGCCATCAATACAATTGAATAAACATTTTTGAAGCTGTTGTACTCTTTGTTGGCCGCTCTACCACCAAATGGGCACTTTATGGGAATATCTCAACTGTCTATTGCACTGAAGCAGCAAGGTGTACCAAGGCACCGAAGCATTGCCATACCGATTCCATCTCACCCACTTTGTCCATAAACTCTTCTTCAACTCTTGGACAATACTTCTCAAAATTGTCCTGCCAAAAATTGTTGACAATTGCTTCTAAAACCTGTATTTTTATGCTGCAAATAGTTGGACTTGCAAGGTCAGTCATTTCTGCTATTGTTGATAAGTAGTCCCCCCTACCTAATCGATACCGACAGATAGCCAACCTACATTCTGGGGAAAAAGGCTCTTCAATCACGATTTGTTTCTCGATATTTGATCTACTTTGATATAGAATGTACTGAAAAGTTCCCCTTGAAACCCTGAATCTTTCCTTAAACCTCTTGTCTGAATATGATGTCCAAACTAAATGCCACCTGCCACCATTTGCCACCTGCCACCATTTGCCACCTGCCACCATTTCCAATCAAGCGTGGACAAGATCCTGGTGCATGTACATGGTCTTGTATGGACAGTAACAAAATTGAAAACATGCAGTATGACCTCCCACCTCCTTTTCAGTACATATAATATTGCGCACTGAATCCGTATTCGCTTCTTTTCTGCTTCAAGATGTTGAGAATGCTTTCACTATTGGCACAAGAGGCAACAAGTGCTGAAATAACCATTTGAATATTTGGTGCTATCTTTTCAAAGATCCCTAGGCAACATTGAGTGAGAGCTCTATGAATGAGCCACAAAAAGTCAGAGGAGCAATGGGATTTACATTTTACTGAAAGTCGACGTATAAAAAGGAGTCGCAGTAACGTCATAGGTAAACTAGTGTGAAGTCGCATTTATTTAATTTTAATTCGACGCAACTAAAGTTTGACATATAAATCAAGCCTAAGTCCATGAGGGCAACTTCCTGTAATCCTTGATAATAATAGTAATGTTTATAAACTTCTCTTTGAATATATGTTTAACTACATATACAATAATACACCTCTCAAGTACATGACAGTGTAGAATTGGCTTGCTTGTGGAGAACATACTGAATCGTAACATAAAATAATAATATATATTTACACAGGATAACTTGGTCAGCTAAAGAGGTGCTATCAATCAAGAACCTGCAACTAAAAACTAGTATACTTAGATAATGAAGTATGTAAAATTACGTGCGTAAGAGGTAAAAGTAGAAGTTTAACTATTCCAGTCAAGCTCATTCCATCTTCCTTTGAATATCACCAAGCATCTTTCTAAATTCAATGCACCAGTCATCTTGTTAAGTAGTTTTCATCCTTGGAAGAGGAATGAATTCTGGCCAGATTCAATGTGAACCTTTAAAAGCAGAAGACTACTGTTATTTCCACGAGTGTCTTTTTGATGTTGAATTATTTTGAAGTATTAATTAAAAATTCATGTTGCTATTCCTTTTTAGCATTTAAAAACTTCGATTACACATTTTCTGTCTCTTGAATGGTTCATAGTGGGTAGGCATACTCTTTGAATCTTTATGTTGAGGATAGTTGAGACGCTTTTCCTGATTCTTTCAAATTGTAGCTTGTGTGTCTTTAGCATTCCGAGCATCATCTTACTGCAATACAGCATCTGTGACAAAATCATTACTTTATAGATGGTCTCTTCTACAGATAGACTAATAATGTGCCTTATGCAAGCCAATAGTTTCATTCATGGTCAAACTCTTATCTATTGTAGCACTGAAATATTCGTACAATTCTGATTGACATCACCTTCCAATTCAAAGAAATGCTTATTTTATCTGCTTTTGCAAGTTTTTGGTGTATTCTATACAATTTGATTTCTGTTTTTGCTTTAGTTAACCAGTATGTGATTTGATTTATTCAATGCTCAGAGTCTTCTCATTTAGTTTGCTATCTCTGTCTAATGTAAGTATTACTGTATCATCAGCCTGGAGTACAATTTTGCACTTCTTGACTTCTTCAACGATAGCCTCATTCAAGTAGTACGTACGCACCAAATCGGCAATAATTTAACTCCCTCTCCCCCATCGTAAGCAGACATACTCTTTCTAGTGGGCATGTTTTTTTAAGTATCTAATCAATAATTTCACAAAGAGAAAGACTGTAAAACATTTGAGAGACAGAATGATAATCACAGCAAATGTTTTTAAATCAGTAATGAAAGTTGTCACCAAAGAAAACAAAGTATGGTAAAAGTGCCTTGTATATGAAAATATAACAAAATGCACGCAATAACGAACATTGTTGTGTGCATACGTAGATGCTGTAGTCCCCCTCCCCCCTTATATGCCTAGTCAACGCTTTTCCTTGACGCCGTTTGTGCGTACGTACTTATTGAATAACCCGGATGTCAATAATCACTATTGTAAATAATAGGAGGTCTCCTGACATAGACCCCTGTGGAGCTCCTCTGCTGAGTGATTGTTGCTCAGAGCATGTGTTCTGGAAAGACACAAACTTCTTCTTGTTGAATAGATAAATTTCAGACCACTTAAGTTCTTTACCAAGCACTCCATGCATTGACAACTTAGCTATCAATGTTACATAGTCTATCTTATAAAAGGCTTTTCGCCGGTCGACAAAAACTGCTCCTGTTATTTTACCTTCATCTTTGTTGTTTCGTATCAAGTCTGGAAAACAGTCGACCGCAATCTCAGTAGATGACTTTCATCGAAATCCAAACCGGGAATCTGAAGGAGGACTGTTGTTTTCAGCATATGTATGAAAGTTGTTATGCATAATATTCTCAAAGATTTTTGAAATAGCTGGTAATACTCAGAACTGACGATAGCTATCCATTATTTCATTGTAATCAGATTTGTGAGCAGGTGTTATTTTTGTACATTTACAAATACAATACTTTTTGTAAAAATCAGTCAAAAGTAAAATATTCATAATTTCTACAGTGTATAATACCACAAAACAATATTTTCACATGTGATACAGTTACATCTCTTCTTTATACTGGTTGGGTGGTATACCACTATAATATATTGCATAATCTTGGTGCACAACACCATCAAATCGAAGCCTAAAAAAATTGGTGCTATAAAACCCTTTATCTCATTTAAATCAGAAATAAATGCATTTTAGATTTAAAATATCCCAAAAATAAGTTGAAAAACGAACGGAAAAGACCTTTTGACATTTAGGTGTCATTTTCTGTAAAGTGATTTTGGTTTTAATTTGTCTTTTGCTATTCAGTACAGAAAGGGGACATTTATTACACCCTTTTTCTCATAAATATGAAGCACCCAAATTTTGACATGTGTGTAGCTTTTGGATTGAATATGATATTGTAATAACATTTTTGTGAATTAATCGCTGAAAATTTGAAGTAATTCTGAAAATATGGTGGTGACTGCCTTTGAATGATTTTACTTGGAATGACCCTTTGCACGGTAAAAGTTGTTCTCGTAATTTTCCCTGTTAGGGGGACCCTTCCCTTGTTCTCCGCCTGGTTTTTAGTGGGCACCCAGAGAAGTTTGAGGTATCAGATGAAAGCAGTTCTTGGTACTTGAACATTTCCCTATTTCAAAAAGGGTATGCCAACTTTGGACAATACGTTATTTTAACATTAATGCAAGAATACTAGAGAACACACATTAAAGGTCAAATGAATGGTCAGACATTCAATTCATCTATAGCATCTAAATTTTACAGAAACAGATGCAAACCATAAGATTGGGGTTAGTTGGTCTCTCTGGCATTATGGTACTACTAACAAATTACACAAATTTGAGTCTCCTTTTGACATCATGATTTCCAACATGCATCATAGCTTTTTGGTGTACATAATAGAAGCTTATGCAAAGCAGAGCATACTTAATAGATATGACTTAAGGAATGTAATGTGTTAGGAGTTCCATTATTCATTTATACAGTATAGGGGAAAGCTAGTAAAATGACAATTAGCATAAATTGCAAAAATCTCAACTGGAAAATACACATCATGATAGTATAAATAGAAGCTCAGTTATTCAAATCATCTCTTGGAGATAGCTTTGATTTACCAAAGCAGATGTGAAACTGAACAAGTTCAAAATAATGGTGTAGCAATGGATCTCACAATAAACATTGACAGGTTGTTTGACTTTCTAGAGTTCAACAGCCTAATGATGAAAGGAGCTGAGCTATTCAAAATGTTTACAGGCTTCAACAGTTAAAATGAAACGTTAGGAAGATCTTAGAAAGACTTCCCTTCCAAAATTTAATTCATTCTTCGATAATCAGATTCATGCTGCAGATTGGTCGTTTATATTCCCACCCATTATTGCAGAGTTCAATTATCATTAAGGCTATTTCAAAGTTCAAGTCTTCTCATGGGTTTTGTTTGGAAAACAACTCTAGCTTTTTTCTCAAGAAAGTTATGCCCATACTGGCAAATTTTCTTAGTAAAATATTTAATTTATGCTTGTCTTTATGGAAATTCCAAGACATTTGAAGAAACCTGGGGTCACACAAATCTATAAGGACAGCTCACAAATGAAATTTCCAGCCACTGACCGATTTCTGTTTTGTCTGTTGTGTCTGAACTTTTTGAGAAAGTAGTCTATGATCAATTGTACATTTGTATTAATTCCAAAAGCCTTATCCATTCAGACCAATCTGGATTTCGATCTTTTCGCTCAGTTTTATCCTGGTTTCTAAAATGCGCTAATGCCTGGTATCTTGATGTCGACGACAGACAAAATACATCAGTATCATTTATTGATCTTAAAAAAGCATTTGATACTTTTGACCATCAAATACTTGTAAGTAAAGTGTATGGGCTATCATGCAAAGAGATTACCTGGTTTGAGTTGTATCTATTCCTGTACAGAAAATGTATTTCAACGTCCATCTTTTAGCAGTGGACCAGTCATTTGTAACACTGCGGTGGTATGGCAGCACTATAATCCTCATGTTGAGCTATGAAGTGGATATCTTCCCACCCCTTGAAACCAATTTTACAACCACCTTCTAGCACCTCAGTACAGCAGCGGTACTCACGCCAACCCATCAACTAGTTCATTTTACACTTGCCACAATTACACCTACAGCAATGCAAGATAAAGTGTGCTGCATATCTTTTTCCTATCTGCTCTTGACTGTTGTTTCATTTTCCTGGTCTACCAAAAGACTATGAGCATTGAGTGCTGTATTTAACATTGCATTTCAGTGACAAATAGGTCACAATAATGCATCGGCTACCTAGCAATAAGTATTGAGCTTCCACTGATAATTACTGTATTTTGGATTAAAATCAAATCTACTTTACTTTTTGGTTAGCTTGCTATATGTTTATATTTATGAAAACATTCGAAGACACAAAGCAATTGTCTAATCTGATTTGAGCCTACTCCCGAGCAGCTAAAACATCATATGTTATCCAGACTGGGTCGTATTCCAACTTGTTGCAAATCCACATTCATCTAGGCTCCTTCACTCTCGCTATCAATACTTGATAATGACTAATCTTCCACACTCAATATATCACTTGCAGCTATTTTACCAAAGAGTACGAGACAACGACACCGACTATCGGTTACGTCACATCCCTACTCAAAAAGACCCGCATAGTAGTCACTTTCAACAAATAATTTATGATGCTTAATGTGTACTTTTAAAATCTGAATTTTAAGATTTGCTAATAAAATCGAGGTAGAATTTTGATGCATAACACGTTAAGGACATTCTCGGGACAACAAAGCTTTGCCCACAGCCGAGTGTGCATTTGGAACAATCCTACATATAAAGCAAAAACAAGTAAATCATTCTGCACCTTTGAAGCTTAACTGAAAGCATGAAGTTATAATGGCCACTTTGATGTTATATTTTTATTACAAACCTAGCTTAATTTATTCTTTTTTCTTTGCATTTTTACTTTAATTAACTTTTTCGTGTAATTAGTATAATTAGTATAAAAACAGGGCAGGCTTGCTCCTCAATTCTTTTGTTTAACCTCTACATTACATAAATAATTTTTAAATGGAACGAAATCGCAGAGTAACTAATAAGTCCTGCATTGATAATGAGCCCATTATTGTTAACGCCTTGAAAAATTCACCCTGGGTTATATTACCACGTTGGCGAATCCCTTTTATGGTTGATGAGTGTTTTATCAGAAGTAATGGTCCTTGCAGCTCCTTGACAAGTTACAAATTCTCTCACAACGGAGAGGATCTCCTATTCCTACTATGTCTAGAGCAATGGAAGTACAAGAAGATATGTAAAACAAATGTGATAAAATTGAGTAGAAATCAAATTATTTCCAAAAACATTGTATCTTGATAATATTTAATCACTCTCTAGAGTTCAGTATGGCCATCTTAACCAGCTTGTAATTATCTATTAAATGCCATGAACAATGCACATGAGAGCTTACCAGCAAGAATAGTCCAAGAGCTAGTAGATTGCAAGCCTTTGTCAAAACCTTTGTTTCACGAGCAACAAATACTTCCAGTGCAGCCAAATATCTGGCAAGATATAGGCTGCAGGGATCTTTTTCCTCGAGTACTCCATTTCAGTTAATCTTTAACATAATTTTGGAAAATGTACTTGATAATCAGTGAAAAAGAACATCCGATTTCCTTGTTTACCACTGCGACTCTCTTTTTGCCATACAACCAATAAAGTAGACTTTGTCTCAGCAGCAGTACTATTTTGTGTTATAGCACCTTCATGTTATCCCCATAGTGTTTCTTATTGACTGATTTAGGGATAAGATATAGAGTGCCTGAGTTATCAACCAATTAATTGTATTTCGAACTGCTAGAACGCTAAAGCTTCAGAGCAGCATTTGTCAATAATGTAATAAATTGCTGGCTTGAAGATTCTTTTTCTTCCGTGAGCTGGCATGCTCTTTTCCCTTTTCAATTCATGCAGCTTTATTATGGCATACAACACTGATACAGTTTCATATGAATTTCCTTAAACAGGCTTGCAATATTATATGCATAGTGTGTATTATTGGCTTGGGACCTATATTAAATCAGGGAAAAGCTGAGCAGAATTCAAGTAAATCTCAGTCAAATTTAGGGACAATTAAAAGAAAATAATTTCATGGGTTTGGCAAACACTCTGTTTAATGATTAGTTTGCTTTTGCTTCTTTTTCATTGCTTTTAGATACCTTTTATTCACTTTTGGTAGCCAACTCCACAACTTAAGATATAGCGCAACATTTTGCAGTATGTCCGTTATTTTCAGACTCAGGACATGTCTCTGCGAAGGAATGTTAATGGGCAGCTTGGTTTCCATATCTTTTATGAAGGACTAGTTGCAGAAGTGGAGCCATATGGCATGGCCTGGCAAGCTGGATTGAGAAAAGGCAGTCGCTTACTTGAGGTTCGTTTTATTTATGTAGTGAGAGTGATATTCTGCACATACAATCTCTGCCAGAAGTCTTCGAGCACTTGCACTATTTCTGTTTCTTATTGAGTGGTATCCCTCTTTTCCCTCAAAACAAACTTGTTGTACACAGGTTCAACAAGCGCAAATGTCGCTATGCTTCCAGATACATCCAGACTCTCTGGCAAATACACACTTAATTCAACATTTTTTAAGGGGGAGGTTATTTCAATCATTTGAATTGTCAAGAATTTTATTATTTTCAAATACCATGCATTAATTAATTGGTGTTCCAAAAATTTTTGGAAGAAATTGTAGGTTTGTCCAATATCTATCTAGTAGTCACCTCAAAGGCAACCTTTTGCACGTCACTAGTATTGTTCACATGACATCTAGCAGTTATTTATCTTTTTCATATGTAATAACTAGATTCCACCGCAACTTATAGAGTATTTTATGTCGTGAATTCTGAATATTTGGGTCCATTGTATGCTGTTTTTTTGTTATCTGTGAGTTGTTTTAGAATGGCTTCAGGAGAGACATGTTAGTTTTTACTTGTTTATTCCGTTATGGTTATATTCTATAGATCAATAACCAGCTGGTTGGGACTATGTCTCATGACCATATGATACAGGCTCTGCGGAAACCTGGAAATACGACAGTTGTTGTTTTGCCACCATTACCTGATGGTCAGCCTAGAAGGTAAGCACGTGAATTAGTTGATTAAAAAATGAATATTTTAGATCAAAAGATGCTAGAGACAAAGAAACAATTGAACTCTTAATTATCCTTGTAGTTTTTTTTGCGTCACCAGAGGGTTCATTGTGATATAGTGCAACTTAAACAAGATATCTTGGGGCATCCAATAGATAACTTATGACGGTATAGTATATAGCTTTGGTATAATATTAAATGTGGTATTAGCTTCCAATTTCTAATATCTTTTGTTATATTTGGTATATGTATTCAATTCTCTCTAGCAATTTATACGAAAGTTAATCATAAACAAAATATGCAAGGGAAACCTAGGGAGAACCAACTAAAGGCTGAGCCAATAAACCTAGTAATAGAAAAGGGTATACCATGATATCCATGGTCAAATTCAAAAGTGAAATTAAGTTAAATACCTTGAGTTGGATAAAGGAAATTTAGGACTTTAGGGTGGGATGGTCTGTAAGGATTAGTAGACTCTCATGAATTAGGAGATATAGGAGTTGGCTTATCCTCATCAACTTTGGGCTTTTAGCCTCCTACAGACTATGTGGTCCAGAGAAGATGTAATAACCTTATCAATAAGAGATAAAGGAAAATGTTGATTTTCTTTGAGAAAGCCTTTGATACGAGAAAGCTCTATATGAAGGCTAAAGTATGTGGAACAAATATTATGTGCAAGCAGAAACTAGGAACTGAACAAGATTAACTTTCCAAGAATGCAGAGTAAGGCTACCAAAATCAAAGAAAATACCTATTGAAGCTTTTTTCTGATAAAGGTCAGTAGAGAAACTATTGTTATTAATCATGACAAGAGTGTCAAGAAACGGGAGTTTGTTATCAGCACCTAATTCAACTGTAAACACACAAGAATGGCCCTGTTACTTATTAGAGAATCCCTGAGGAAGCAAATGTGCCTATTCTCCCTCTTCTGATTTCATTCAAGAGCATTAGACCCCACTTGATGAATGAAGATACATAATTCAAAATTTTCTCCACCTTCAAAACATAGTCAGAACGTTTAAGGAAAACAGCCCCATTCACCTTATCAGGATGAATAATAGCCAGGTCTTAAATATTACCAAAGTTTCTAGGTGACTTGTTTTCAGCTTTGCTAGTATTAAAATCCTAAAATTAATTTTAAACTCATTTGAATTAGTTACACTGATGATGGATCCCAGTAATTAAGGTCCTATATGTCTGGACGTATCTTATAAGGAAGCGCCTTACAAGGAATTTTAAAAAATTTGGAAATGTCATATTAATTGGAAAGGTCAATAATGGAGCCATGACTCTTCATCTTGTCGTCTTTGGTCTGTCATTTGTCACAAAGCTATGCTTCCTGCAAAGTGAATCTATTTCTAGTTCATTGTGTCTTCTTTGGTTTGATTGCCAGACAAGAGCGTACTTTTAATTGTATTGCAATATTATTTCATTCTATCCCCTTCTGTGGTATTCTGCATTTTTAGTGTACTATATCCTTAAAAGGCAACTGAAGTTCAAAACCAAAACTCCTAAATACATACATCTTTGACATATGAATGCAAAACAATACTTTTCTATTTCATCTGGATCGTTGTTTGACCATGCTATTGCATTCTTTTTGGCTAATTGTCTTGACTGGATTCTGCCATTTTGTACTCCTGCTTCCTTTCCCAATGTGAGGTTTGATATTATAATGTCAATTGACGTCAAGTTGTAGGAGTTTGTTTACTATGAATGTTTTTCGATCCTGCGGTATTTGTTGGCAGATGTGCATTTAGTAAAGTGACGTATGTATGACAAAGCTGGATGTTGCTGTTAAAAATGATATTTTTTCATATCTAGACGCTTCAAAGTATGCTCAATGAGAATTAAGTACTCTTCACTTTTTTCAATTTTTTTACCACTTTTGTCCAGTTGAAGTTACTACAAGTGGTAGAAATGGAAAGTTTCAAACCGCTTATAACAACATCATACCAGAGGCTGGATTGACTCTCAAAGTCTGCTTTATTGTAATTTGGCATGAATCTGCATTTGTTCTCATTTCAACAGCGTTTAATTTCCTTTTTTCAAAGGCTAGAAAAAATTTTCTATACATAGCTGTGGAGGAGCATACTTTTCATTTGTAAAGACTACACCTAACTAGGGCACTGTTTGTATGGAGAAAGGCCACTCTACTAAGAGGGATAGCCCTCTTTGCCTACATCTCACCTTGTAGATCATATCTTCTTGCAAATTCTTCTTCATTTATATGAAATGAGGGCTAGCCTAACCATACTTCTCATGAAAGTAATGGGGTGGGCATCAAAGATTGGCAGAAATTGATATATGTGCTGTTAAATTGTATTTGATGAAATACTAGCTAGAAGTACACTTGTATCGATGCACACACCTGGTAGACCAATCAAGGATACAGCGTCTTCTATGAACAAATAAAAGCAGCTCTCCCATGCTTTGAAGTTCCAATAGCTTTACATTAATATCACTATTTCAAATCAAGTTATTGTGCTGAAGATGATGATTGATCATGCCACGCAATGGTCAAAAGATGATTTTATTGATTAATTAGATTGAAAGTTAGAGGCCACCATGATTATTTCACTTCATATTTGGATTAGACTCAAACTTCAATTTAGACTCACACTGTGATAGCCTAAGATTTGAACAACATGCTACACTTTTGCAATCCATGCCCTGAAGAACATTGGGCATGTGCATCAAATCGCACATGCGCTTGGTTTTGCACGAGCGATAGCTCTGAATATTACAAGTTGCGCATGCAATAAATAGATGCGTATTCCAGATACTAATGTGACAAGAAATTGATAGTTTACAGTCTGTGATATTATTTGAGACTGGGTTTACATGATTTTTGGATTAAAATGAATCCGTTATGCTGCCGTAGTGTATTGCCCTTCCATTTACTTGAAGTCATTTACATGTATCTGATACAAAATGAATACAGTATCAAGTAGACACATGAATCCAGTATGATTTCGTACCTGATTAAGAATGATGCTATATTTAACAATATTTTTCAAAAAAAGAATGATCTCATTGTCGATAAGGTATGAAATCATTTTGGATTCATGTGTCCACACAATTTCATATTCATTCTTTATCAGATTCATGTGTGTCTTGAATGTTTTATACCTCATCATGTAGATGGAAGATCAGTGCACTGCAAAATAATATCGGATTCATTTGAATCCGATAGCATGCATGCAGGATCTGATATCACAGATTCAATATAATGCGGTTTTCTTTTCCAGATTAAACCCTCCCCCAATTTCAATACTGATGCATCATGCAGTATCGCAGATAGGTCATGTGCAATTCTTCATGCAATTTTTTATTTTTTAGCTTTTGTGCCTTGTTGCACGAGATACAAAATTGCAATAACTATAGAGAAAAACAATTATGCTGCTATTTTATTGCAATCAACAGTATTATCATTGCAGTTTTGCATGCAATTATGAAATTGTAATTGCTGCAATTGTAGACAATCTCTGCAATTATAGGCACACGTAAATGTGAAATTGTACAGCTTTAATTGTAGCCTCTCAGCTGTTATCTGAGCACATCAACTGAATATTCCTTTCCGCTAGTGAATTTAAACAAGCAGTCACAGATATTCTTGTGTCTTTTGGTTTGCTGTGTTCAAATTCTAAAGAAGTCTTATGACATTGCCCTTCACTTAGATGTCAGAAAACATAAAAATCAATGTTACAAAGGCTCTAACAACTTTTCATCATTGTAATGAGTTAGGATACCATGTCGCATTATTCAACTTTGAGGGCATGGAATAGTATAACTTGTCACAACACATAAGTTTCAAAAAGCAGCTCAAAGCATATTGAAAAGGTTAGAGTGAAAGTTGAAACACATTATTGGGAGATCAATGCTTTCTAGTGGTGGAACTGAAGCATTATTATGATTGGATGTTTTAGTATTTGAAAACTGTTTCTCTTATTAAAGCTGATGGTTATATTCATGAAAGACATGAAATGAATTTAAAATTCTACTTCTGCCTAAAAACTGAAGGTCACAGCAAATTATCACGATTTGGGGGTAGAAATTTTGATTGACATTAGTAACTCACATATACTACATATAAAGAAGACTCTTGACATCTGCTGAAATGTTGGCCCACACTCTCCAGTTAGTCACCTAGAGAGAGCATTTATTAAATGACTCTAAGTTTCTGTCTCTTTTTAGTGATGGCCAATGTGAAACAATTGTGGGATACCAGGTGCCAAAATGTGGAAGGTAACTTACCTGGTATACTGTAACTGACGTTGCCCCTTCAATGAAAGCCAAGGCTTGTTTTTTCGCCTTACATTGCAACCACCAATTTATCCTCGCCTTGTGTTTAGCACAAACCTTGCACTACACACTGACTACGTATACTTATCCTTTTTTCTCTTCATTGTCTTTGCCTATTACCCATTCTATCCCCCATGAAAAGAAAGTCGAGGGCTCAACTTTTTCCCTTGTTGCTTTTGACAGACATTCCAACATTCGATTGCAGCAAACAACCACTCTCGATACGTAAAACAAGCTTCTGTTAATCTATAAATGTCTACCATTCGGCTTTTGGATATAAAAGATTAAATGAACAATTGAAATGAGTCTTATATTTCCCATAAGTGGTTATGCATGTGTAATTATAAACACTTATACATAAAATAAACCAAATGCTATGTTCATCCAGATGAAGTACAACAGCAAGAGAAGGACATTGCCATTTTATATTTGTGATTGCACAGTAGACAGTGGCTTTTTTATGGGCAATATTTCGCACATGCTGTTGATTTTGCACCTTTTGAGTGAAAGGCTAGCTTGCCATATTTGGTAAAGGGGAATATTGCTCATGTGATCATTGAAATTGCTGGATCTTGTATCTTATTATTCAGAAAGGCTGTCCTTCTCAGTATAAATAATATTAGCTCACAACTGATGCTAAAGCTGATCACATAAAAGAGAGCAATCCTTTTCTTCTCTCCCGAGGTAAATGCGTTGACTTGTAAGTAGTTAGTCCCCGTTTTTACCCTGTAGACCCTAGCAAATGCCCGTTTGCCTCCACTTTTTCCCATGCTGGTGCATGTTGCTAAGTGAAAATGACAATCAGAAGTTCGCTACCTGAAGCTGGTATCTGCAGACAATTTAACCTGGTCTATAAAAGGAATCAAAGTTTACCTCGGCAAAGAGGGCTAACCCTTCTCTGTATAATACTGGTGATCAAGACATTCAGCTTCCTGAATGGCTAGCATGGCATACAAAATTGTCCTCCATTTTTCTCTGTCTTGAACTACTGCTATTGCCTCAGTCATAGATAGTCCTAGCTTCTCGTCAGTTGTATTTATCAACCTAGTTTTCTGTCATCCTCTTGATCGTTTTCCAGATATCTTCCCAGTTGATGAGTCATACTCTATGCAACTGTATTGCATTATGTGCCCTATGCATTGCAGCTTCTGTTGTTCTATCAGGTTAATAGGTCCTTTGAATTCCCCGATCTCCTCAAGAACACTTTGAATAATCTCTTTTCTGTCCAGCTGACTCTTAACAATCTTTTGTATGCCCATATCTCAAATGAATGTATTCTAGCTGTCATTCCTTTTCATTGCCATGTGTTGCTATTGGAAATACTAGTGAACTTTATAGTGTTACCTTTGTTGACTGATAAACTTCTCCTTCCATATCCTGCTCATTGAAATTGTAGCATGTTTTGTAATGGCTATTCCTCTACTCATTTCTTTTGTGTCATCATAGTGGTCACTGATGAGGGCACCTAAATACTTGAATTCCCTAAAGTTCTTGTGAGCTTCATGGTTAGAATTGGTATGGACTGTAGAAATAGACGTCACACTAGGTCACATTACAATGGGTGAGCATGGACATCTGAAATGGTACCAGTAAGGTGGCAAGATGCAAAACATGGAAACATAGGCAACAGCAGATAATTCGCTTTTCCATGGGAAAAATATCTAAATCATGCTCTATCTTACTTTTTCTGAACCATCATTGGAAGTAGGCCCAAAGAGAGTTCTCTTTCTTTTCACAAGCGTACAGTTATCTCTTTAGCATCAATTGTTGTGGAGCCATGTTGTCAGTTTTGCTTCCTTGCTTTATGACTTAGTCCCATCAGTCAGTTGGAAAGCCATGACAAAACCATGTTTAATTCAGAGTTATATCATGCCCATTTGCAAAGTATATAGTGTGCAAGATATAGTGTTGCTAATTTTCTTTTTCCACTTAATTGACAACAAAATCGAAATATAAGTAGGTCTTCATAAAACGTCAAATCCATCAAACCAGAATGAATATATTCATTAGAAAACAGACAAGCTGGATTTCTATGATAAAGCTGCGAGAATTGTTGACTATATATGCTTTCAGGAAAAAATGATATAATTCTTAAACATACATTTGTAATTCTAATAGCTAGCTTTAAAAAGCTGTGACATGTATGCAGGATTAATTTCTCAGTGACAAAGAAAACGGAAATAGATTCTGTTAGCTGATAACAATCTTAACTGCTTTGAATGCTCATGTACATGCGATAGAGTCCAACTCTGCATCTAAAAGTAATATAGTTACTGAGAGCTTGGATGCAGGTCAATAAACTTCATTTCTTTCACATCCACGCAATAATTGCAACAAAATCTATGTAAAATTTCTTGTCTTTTATATTGATAAGCTGTGGAAAATACTTTCAGTAATATGAAAATACTCTTTTATAATAAATTCTCATTATAGCACTATAAAACAACAAATTTTTCAATGGTAAATGTATTTCATTAGAATATATTCTTGTATTATAGCATAATTAACTAATGAAAAGAATCAAAATTTGATTTTAAAAGGAGGAAACAAGATGATGGTTAGTGAAGCTACAACCACTCTTAACACATCAGTTTCTGCTGTTGCATAATTTTTAACAGACCTGAGAAATACCAAATTCATCATCATCATCATTATCATCATCATCATCATCATCATCACCATCATATCATCAATCATCATCATCATCATCATCATCATCATCATCATCATCATCATCATCATCATCATCATCATCATCATCATCATCATCATCATCATCGTTTTATGTCCTTCTTTCCCAATACTATGGAGTTGGACAGGATATGAGCCGCCTCCACTGGTTCCTGTCCATTGCCATCTCTTCATTGATGTGGAGCTCCCCCACATCCTCCTCCACTCCTTTTCTCCAGGTCTTCTTTGGTCTGCCCACTGGCCTACTGCATTCTACCTCAAAATTCATTGCTCACTTCACTATATGGCCTTCATCTCTTCTCACCACGTGGCCAAGCCATCTCAATCGTGCTCTTTTCAAGACCACTACCAAACTCTCCAGTGCACATCTTCTTCCCACTTCATTGTTTGGGGCTTGATCCTCTCCTCTGGTATTTGTCATATACCTAAGTATTCTAGCATCACAGCTTCTCACCAGGATCTCTAATTGCTTTGTAAGAGCCCAGATTTCTGCTTCATATAGCAACACTGGTCTCACCCATGCTTGGAGTACTTGTGCTCTATTTGCTAGAGGGATGCCTTGATTTACTAGTAATCTTGCCAGCTCTCTCCAGTTCCTCCAAACACTGGGAATCCTTGCTCTTACAGCGCACTCTGCTCCTCCTTCCCCTCTCATCACATCCCTGAGGTAGCAGAACTTATCCACTATTTCCACATGATCTTCGCCAACCAGTACCTGTTGAGCATCTTCCTCCTGCCTGCCTCCTCCAACACACTTTGTTCATCTAAAACCATTTCCCATTCTTCTCACATCTTGGAGACCTGAACATAGCTGGTGACACCATCTTTCACACTCCCTACACAAAACTGAGTTTTGCCCAATCCCTTTGCCACAGCATCCACATGGATACCTTCCTCATTTCAGGGGCACTGCTGGTTTCCTTCTGAGTACCATCATCTTTGTCTTCTCCATGTTCACCTTTGGCCCTCTCTTCTCCATTCTCCTCTTTCATGTCCTAAACCTCTCCACCACCTCCTCTTCCTCTTTTTCTGCCATTCAAACAAGATCATCAGCATATAGCAATTCCTTCAGATTATCTCCTCTCTCTTCCTTTGTAGCCTCTTGCATCACTACTATAAATAGCACTGGGCTGAGTGATGACCCCTGGTGGACTCCCACTTCTATGCTGAATTCTTCTGGCATCCCAGCTGGCGACTTCAACCTTGCCTCTTGTGTTTTCATACAATGCCATTACTAGAATTATTACATTTTCTGGAACTTTCTGTCTTCTCAGGGCTCACACAATCATCTCTCTTGGCACTCTATCAAATGCTTTCTCCATGTTGACAAAAACATGATACAATTTCCTCTTCTTTTCACCATACTTTTTTTTTAGCTGCCTTACCAGCATTCAACATCCAGCAATACTTCTTCGAATGCTTCGAAGCTAAAGTTGCTTCTGCCAACAACCTTGGACAAACTTCTCTTCATGATACCAACAAGACGTTCAAAAAACCCTCCCCACCAAGGGGCATGTGACATATTGAATTGCCATTGTATTCCCTGTTCCATGATATAGCTTGAAAGATTTGTTTCTCCGCAAGGTTTTTAGCCATTTCTTGGTTGCATTGAACATTCTTCCGTTATCACTAACCATCAGCCTTGGGGATCCTCTTTGTGCAACAAACTCCTTTAGTGCTCTTTGAAATACTGGTTACGTCAAATCCTTGCATAGCTTCAGGTAAGCAGCTCTTGCGTTGGTGCATGTGAAGAGTGCAATGTATGCTTTTCCTATCTTACCCTTTACTATCTTGTACCTAACTGGCCCAGCAAAATCCACACCTCTGACAAGAAAGGGTCCCTTTAAGTCAGTTCTGAAATCTGGTAACATGGATTTTGACGGATTTGATAAAGGCTTCACCCTGAACTGTTTGTATAGGTTGCAGTTATGCAGTACTTTCTTGACGATGGACCCTTAACTTCTGTATCCAAAGTCTCTCTTGAACCTTACTCATAGTCACTGAAACTCCTCTGTGTAATGTCTTTAGGTGAGAAGCGTGTATGAATGATGTAACCAGCTGATGATTTCTTTCCAGAAATATGGGTTTGTAGTTTGGTATTCTTATCATCTTCTTTTTCCAGATATGTGTTTGTTGCTAGGTTGCTTGATTGGTGTGCTTTTCGAATCCATAGCTTCTCTGCTCTCCACAAATCATATTATGTAGGCTGTTGTTCGTATGAGCTTCCAATAAGAATACTTTGTTAGCATTCCCTCAAAGCCATGACTTATGTCTGAATCCTTACCTTGAGCGAAACTTCTTGGAATGATCATGGACTTACAGCTCTTCATTGACTTTACCCACTTGCTCTAAAGTTTCTTAATCTCTTCTGGTACAGCATCATCCCATGGCAGCTTCTTTAGACAGGCTATGCTGTAAAGAATCTTTCCAGTTATCATTACAGGTGAAACAAATCCTAATGGATCAAAGACACTGTTAATTGCTGACATCATTTTCCTTTTTTTGATAGTTCCTTCTTTAGGAACTTGTCAAGGTCGATTTTCTGGGTGTCCATTAATTTATTCCACTGTATTCCAAGAACTTTAGTCTTGTTGCCATTTCTTCCAATTCATGTTTTGGCATATACCTCTTCTACCATCTTCTGTTGATCACCTCCTGTTGATTGTAATGCTGGTATATTGCTGTGTCATTTGTGCAAAGTAAATCCACCTTCTGCCATTATCTTGGCGCTTTCTTCCTTGAAACTGAATAACAACTTCTCATCATCAGCTACATATTGCACATCATCAACGTATCTATTCTGCATTAGTTGCTTCACTGCTTCTGGGTACTTTTCCTTGTACTAGTTGAGTGGTTTAGTTGGTGTTGCACCAAGGATGTAAGGGCTTGGTGCAGATCCAAAAATCACCCTTCTGAATTGGAATGGGACTGCATGCCTTTGCTGTAGATCGGTGTACCAAACAGCTGCTGTGCTTCTTGGTATTGTGAGTTAATCTTGATTTGCAGAAATGTCTTCTTAACATCTCCAGTCAGGTAGAATTTGTGCATACTGTTCTTGAGTAGAATATCGAATAAAGGACGCTGTAGTGATGGGCCTGTCTCCAAGAGGTCATTGAGACAAGGTTCCTTAAGCATTAGATGTGTTAAGCAATCATAAACTATTCTCATCTTTGTTGATTCGGCATTATCACAAATGACAGGATGATGTGGAATATAATGTATAACCTCTCCTGTTGTTTCTCTTGGGGCAGGCTCTGTGATCCCTTCTTGTAGCTGTTCTTCCATGATTGAATGGTATTCCTCCAGCCTTCCTAATTTCTCCAGTTTATTGGTTGTACTGTGAAGTCTTGCAATCGCCAGTGCTTTATTTGTAGGTAAACTACTTGCATCTTCTTTCCATGGCAGACGTGTTGAATATGTACCATCTTCAAGTCATTACAATTTATCCGTAAAACCCTTATGAAATGCTTCTTGTTTGTCAGGAGTGTCCATCAATCCCAATGCCTCTAAGGAACACATCTGCACAAACTCATCATGCGTGGATTTTAAAAATAATGTCTTTTCTGCTTCTAAACTTGAGTGTAACACCCTTCGTGACAATGTCCACCCAAGCATGGTAAATTCAGCTCCAGGATGCTTGTTTGGACCATGCCCAATGACTGGGGTCTCCATTGTCTTTATTCTTTGATAGTCTGTGGCTCCCAAAATGATATGAACTGGCAGTCTTTCTTGTTGATTTCCTTCATCACTGAAAGTTAACCATTAAAGCCTATTGTATCTCTTCTTTAAGTTGCTTATCCGATGGTTTGGCATGTAAGTCAAAATTTCTTTTTCTCCATTTATGCAATTTAGGTGAATCGTGAATCCATCCACTGCATTTGATTGAACAGTTATAAGGTATATTTCCTCTTGTTTCATGATGATTGTACGATACATTTGTTCAATGGCTCTTTTTCCACTTTCAACAGCTTTATCCCCAACAGTGTCAAGAGACTTGTGCACATGTAAGAGCTTCCTGCATGACTATGAAACATTATTCTTGCATTCACCACATTTGCCTTTGGTACCAATGATGCATGCAGCGTTGTTGATTCATCCATTGCAGTTAAACCCTTTTCAGTAGATTGACCAGACTCAGATTTATTCCGCTGGGCTACTGTCACAGAGAGATGTATGATTCCTTCCTCCACATTTGCTGCATCCTCTTGATTTGCATTTTGAAGCAACATGCCCTATCTCAGTGCAATTAAAACACATGCTATTTTTCTTATTGCCCTTCGATGTGCAAAATCCAAAATCTGGAAGCAGTCTGTAGTGCGATTGTTGCTCTTGCCACAATAAACACATCCATTTAACTTCTGAAAGATTTGTTGAAAGCCACTAGCCATTAACATTTTGTCCCTCCTTTTCTATTCATGTATTATTTCTTGATACTGCTTCCTTTAGACATTACAAGTCGGCGATAAAAGAATCCTACACTGGCAATGGTTGTCTGTCTGTATATTTCCTCAAATTTTCTACCAACTGTTCCAAATCCCACTCTTCCCAGTCATCTTCCTTTTGTACTATTGCTTCCTTAACTGGTCCCAGTTTATCGATTAATGTGCAGACATGACTTTGCACCATTTCTAGCTTTTTCATCGTCGCAAGCATTCAAATGACTCTCGCAAGCTTGTTTTGTAAAATTCACAGGTTTTTTATATCTGATTGATACTCTTTATAGGCTTCAGTCCTTCCAAGTCAATTACAATGGCCTTTCGTACCCATGGGTTATCTGCAAGATTCACTGTTTTTCAAGCCTTAAGGTTGAACAGTAGGCATTCCATTAATCAGAGGACCATGCTATTGTAACAGAGGTTTCTCCATTTCAACTCTTCTGCATTTGAGTACATACTATTTTACTGCTTCTCATAAGACACTGTACTTGTTATATCCATTCAAGTTACCCAGCCTTTATCTTCAAAATGAGATATAATATACAGCCATGGGGGCAAGCATCATGGGCCTATCCACAACGCTAACAGTGAGAGCAATGACCATTCAACATCAAAGTTTTGAACATCAAACAGGAAATAATCACAAAACATGAAATCTTTTATTGTTTGCCTATTCTGTAGTTCTTCTTGATGGTAGAGGAGTTGGCGAATTCTTGGTCTTAGTTACTGATATGAACATAGCCATGAACAAAAATTTGTGTAAAACAAGACAAAAAGTCCAGTCAATGAAATATAATCCCTACATCTCGTAACAAAGCATCTTCAGCTGTGTAAAACGTGAGGAAATAATGCAGTTAGCTACCTTTGGGCAGATTTAAGTGTCTAGCTCATTTTTCCTTTTGCCATCATATCTCCACCATCTTGCCACTGCATGCCTGACCAATCATTAGAGAGAAAGAAAAATAGAGCACACCTTCTAGTCCTACTATTTCTATGGTATGGACAAAGAATATTTTGATCTATGGCAGTGTGATAGATATAGGGGCATAACTAGTGAGGGTTGTGGGGGAGTAAGGATTGTCACACTTGTAACTTTGGGTGACCTCTTCAGTATAATTAGATCCTACAGTTTTCATTGGTACTTGAATGCGTGCTTTGCCATGTTCAAAGAATGTCTAGAATGCACTTGTTAATATCATATCACTTTCTCAAAAGTAAGGAATGTAACGGAAGCCATATGGCTGACATGCTTTCAAGAGTTTCACTCTTATGTTAAAGCAAGGGGTTTGATAATATTCCATCAAAATATCTGTGGCCTGTTGAGGGTTCCTTCATGATTTCAAAGAAATCACCATCTTTGGAGTAAGCGAGAGCCATTTAGATGCTAAACTAGGTGATGAAGAACTGAGATTACCTGGATACAATGTACACAGATCTGACAGGAAACACGGGCCTGGGAAAGGGGTAGCAGTTTAGGTCAGAGATCACTTGGGTTTCAGAAAAAGGGCAGATCTAGAAATTAAAGAAAATGAATGTTGCTGGATAGTGCTACGTATAAAAAGTCGAAATCTCTGATTGTGGGAGTCCTCTATTGTCCACCGGATTCCTCAAAATACCTTAGTGACAATTTTGAGTTAACATTTGATGAAGTGTTGAGTACAGCTACAGGCGAGGGGAGAGAAACTATCATAATGGGGGATATAAACTGTGACTTTAGTAAAAGAAATGATCATAGGAATGTGAAAAACACTCTCGAAAGTAATGGACTTGGACAGCAAATAAAAGAACCAAAAAGAATAACTCCAGAGACAAGCACCCTGATAGATATAATAGCTACCTCCAATCCTGAGTATGTCAAGTCATCCATTGTTCTCAATTCCCCCCTTAGTGACCATCAGGCTGCTGCTATGATAAGAAAGGTAAATTGCCAGCATATGAAAAAGAGAAAAGTCATGAGCAGAAAGCTCAGCAAGTATTGTCGTGAAGCGTTGCAGAGGGACCTCCAGTCTATCTCTTGGGAGAATACTTTGACACAAACCAATGTAAATGAAGCTTGCAGTGTATTCAAAGAGCCTTTTCTGAACGTTTTGAATAAACATGCCAGGATCGTGGAGAGAAAAGTCTGGGGAAGAGATCTTCCATGGCTAACCAATTCAATAAAAAAGGTAATACATGAGCAGGACTATTATTTTTGAAAAGCTAAATAACCTGGAGGAGAAAACTTCTGGTCAACATACAGAAGAAAGAGAAATAGAGTCACTTATATCATTAGACAGGAGAAGGCAAGACACTATAAAAATCTGATTCAAGAAAGCCAATCCACCCCTCAGAAATTTCAGAAGGCAAGCAAGTTATGTCTCCCTAGCAAAAAACCATGTGAAGAAAGGCCAACATCTTTAGGAATAAATTCAACTATTACCAGTGACAAAAGAGAGATTGCTAATAGTCTTTATACATTCCTCACAAACATCGCATCAACTCTTCTAGCCACCCTGCCAAAAGTATATAAAGCCAAAATTTGTTGTAATGGAAATGACATAAGCCCAAAGGATATAAAGTTCGTCTTCAGACTGGCTACAAAAGGTAAAGTTTTAAAAGTAATATTGTCCCTAAAGCAATCAAAATCTCCTGATCTTGACAATATCCTCCCGTAATTGTAAAGGATGCGGCACTTTAATTTATGCAGCCTCTCCTCCACATCCTTAAGTTGTCTTTATCAACATCAGCTATTCCCTCAGAGTGAGCAGTTGCTTGATGTGTACCTATTTTCAAAGGTGGAAATTGAAAGGACTTGGACAATTATAGGCTGATATCTATTTTACCTGTTTTTTTTCTAAAATTCTCGATAAGGTTCTCTACTTTCAACTGTACCACTACTTGGAAAATAACAAGCTCCTGTCTCATTACCAGTACTCTTTCAGGAAGAATCACTCATCAAAGTTGGCAGTTGTTCATCTCATGGAAACTGTTAGAAAGTGCATGGATAGAGCAAGCTCACTGGGGCCTTGTTTATAGATCTTCGAAAAGCATTTGACAGCATAGACCACCAATCCCTGCTCTCAAAGCTACCCTATTATGGCATTGAGAATGCCGACTTGAGATGGATTCACGACTATCTCTTGCACAGATCCCAATTTGTTAACTATGAAGGGGAAAAGTCTAAAGAAGAACAGATTTTATTTGGAGTGCCACATTGGTCCACTTTAGGACCCTTGTTATTTCTAGTACATGTTAAGGATCTCCATCAGCAAATTAAAAAATGAGATATCATCATGTATGCATCTGATACAGTACTTTTATTCTCAGACAAAACTGAAGTTGAAATAGAGAAAGCCATAAATCATGTCACTCAATTGCTGCAAAATTGGCTATGTAAAAATCGACTCATCTTAAATCCTAACAAGGGCAAAACCAAGTCCTTGCTGTTTGGAACAGCAGCAAGAAGAAGTAAGACAGTGCACCAAGTAAAAATTTGCATTGGTTTGATAAACATCAATAACACCAACAGCTACAGGTACCTTGGAATCCATTTAGATATGTAACTCAATTTGAATGATTACATTGTAAAGATCTGTAAGAAAGCTTCAAGTTTCTAGGTCTCCTGAGAAGAATCAGGCCTATACTTACCTATGCCACCATGGAAGTACACAAAGCCATGGTTCAACCAGTTTGACCTACTGCAGTATTGCATTCATATTATTTTCATAAACAAATAAAACACGGCTCAGGAAGATCGAAAAGACAACACATAAAATCATTTATGGGTCACAGCAACAAGGTAACTATCATGGATGGCGATCAGTTCCTTCCATTAGATCAATTCAAAGTGCACTTTTTTGTATTTGAATGCTTAAATAGAACAGGCCCAAGTGTTTTCAATAACTATTTCAGGGGACTAGACCATGCCAGAGCAACAAGACGAAACAGTAGTGATTTATGGATACCAAAAGTTAGAACGGAAAGTGGAAAAAGAGTGATCTATTACATCGGAGCAAAGATTTTCAATGCTCTGTCAGTACATTATAAAAACTGAAAAATATCGCATAAATTTCAAGAGTGCTTCAAAAGAACATTTTAAGGATTATACCTTTTGTTTAATGCTGATATACTACATTTTATGTCTTTTTTATTTCTATGTTTTTATCTGTTTTATGTTTAAGGTATTTACACTATTTACATTTATATTTTTCAATAGGGGTTCTGTTTATTGCAGCTTCATTTCGGCTGATTGAATTACCCTGTTACAATGTGGTATTATTATTAATATTATTAAACAGGTGGGATAGCTATAACTTTACCAATATGGTGAGGTATCCAACCTGTTTTAAGTAGAATAACCCAACCTGTATTGATCTTATATTAGCTAATGGAAAAGGATATCTAAAAAGCGCAACAACGACTGAGACAGGGTTATCTAATTTTAATGCATGATCCTTACTGCTATTATGGGTGAGTTTGTAAAGAGAGGTCCAAGAATCAAAATATATCGGGACTATAAATCATATAAACCTGATATTTTCATTCACGATATATTAGCTCATATTTTACCACGTTTACCACAGAGGTTAGATTATAGCTGTTTTGAGGAACTTATCAATAGCATTCTGGAGAAACACATACCTATTAAGAAAAGGTGCGTGAGTGCCAATGACGGGGTGTGATAGGCCGTAGATTTTATTCACCTCTTTTTCGCTGCTTTCACATATCAGTATATTCTTAGGACATTAGGTCATAATTAGGTAACATTCATATTTAGATTTGCGTAGTAATCACTCCTTTTGTTATGCTTGTTTAGGGTCACTAGGACACGGTTATGTATGTGCATTACGCACAATTTAATTTAATTTAGTTATCCATATC
>WIPJ01032749.1:122661-149010 GCA_018155075.1 Cassiopea andromeda | reverse complement strand
GGTATATAAAGAAGCATTGTACAGCAACTTAGTCAGTCGGGTTCAGCAATCACATTAGTGAATTGCTGATCATTTAGAGTTGATTGTGTATAGAGAAAAAGTTAGTGGTAAATTTGAGTTTTCTCTCGGCTATCCTGTCACACGGGGCTTTCATGAACAAAGAACTATGTAAAGCAATAATGCCTCACTCCAGGTTAAGACACAGAGGGAACTAGAACAAAACAGTAGAAAATTCCAATGCATGCAAAACACAAAGAAGGAGATGTGTAAATATTCTTAAGAAGACTAAACATTACTACAGAAACTTAGGCCTGACGGATTTCACTGATAGCCGGAAATTTTGGAAAACTGTCAAACCAGTTGTTGCAGATACAGTACAATTTTGTCAATCAATTAATCTCATTGAAAGTGATAAAACTTCCTATCATATGTAACTACATCCGACTATATATTTCGGTTCACCTTTCAGTCGCTATCTGACTTTTCATACTCTTACAAGTGTCAGACGAAAAAGAGCTTTCAGTATGTCAAAAGAATGTTGCTGCTATTTGGTGCTGTAGTATAAGAGAAGTATAAGCATTGTGTCTGGTGCTACTCAATGCTACATAAAAGGAATAATGTGCCATTTTTGATTACTTTTACTGCAAATGTATGTCAAAGAGAATCCGAAGGAAATTCTCAATTGTTGATTAGTGAATTTTACCCATAAAAGGGAACAACAAAGGAAAATAGGGTTTTTAATATTGGAAGCACTGTACTGATCTAATGCAAACATCCTATATCCTCCTTTTTACAAGATTGATTCCACACAAAGCTATACATTGGCCTCAGTTTTACTTTTTTTTATGTCGGAGAAAGGCCATAGAGCCTATAATAAAGCCCCGACAAAGGACAAACTGAGAAAATGAGCGAAAGTTTAAGTAGAAAGGAAGACAAGCTCAAGTTTGTTGATGTTAGATTTAAAAGATGACAAATTTTAGGATTCAGGGAAAGTAGTGGGTAGCAATGAGCTCCACAGTTGAGAGGTTCTAGGAATGAAAAGTGATTTGTGAGAAAGAGTGCATGGATTAGGTAGTATAACTTGGAAAGGGTGTGAATAGGTAGAGCTTGTAGTGGTTCGAACATGCCTCACTGGATCAGAAATAATATTCTTAATTTCCTCAGAGCAATGTCCGTGAAAATAGCAGTAGATAATGGAAAGATCTGCAGCATGGCAACGATGGGAGAGAGACTGTAGAGAATTAGTGATGTTTGGATTGTTTATGAGACGGATAGCGTTAGACTGGACTCTGTCAAGAAAATGGAGAGAAGATTTAGGAGCACCACCCCAGACATGAGAGCAGTACTCCAGAGAAGGACGAATCTGGGATTCGTGTATAGTTAGTAGTTGAGAAGGTGAGAAATAGCCACGGGCTCTAGAAAGAAAGCCAAGTTTCTGAGATGCATGCTTTGCTAAGGAATTGATATAGGGTTTCCAAGTGAGATTAGATGACATAGAAAGACCAAGTTGAGTGATTGAAGATGAAATGTCCAGTTTATGGCCGTTCATAAAAACAGGGGGGAAATTTTGGTGATGTTTACGTGACATGACAACTTGTTTTGTCTTTTCTTCATTGAACTTAACAAGGTTGTCACTACCCCACTTCTGTACAATTGTCAAGTCATTGGTGAGAAGTGAGGCTGAAGTGTTACGATATGGTGAAATATTAGAATAGGGAAGGTGTTGAGGATTGGATGAAAAAGATGAGCTTAAATTAGTGTCATCAGCAAAGGAGAAAATACTGGAAGATGTAGAGGAAAGTAGGTCATGTGAAGAGGATGAACAGAACAGGCGAGATAGCAGAGCCCAGAGGTACACCTGAATTGATAGAATGAGGATTAGAGAGGTAGCCATCGACCTTAATTGCAATTGAACTATCAGATAGAAAGCTAGAAATCCATTTAATGAGGGTATGGTGAAGACCAATCATTGGCAGTTTAGCAAGAAGACCTTTGTGGCAGACGGAATCAAAGACCGTGGAAATATCAAGAGAGATCACTCTAGTCTCACCGTAGGATTCTAGAGCAGAGGCCCAAGCATGAACAGCATAGGCTAGAAGGTCACCAGTAGATCTGGCTTGTCGAAACCCATATTGGTGATCAGATTTGAATAATTCTCCATTAAATAGTTTATGCACTTATAAACGAGAATAATTGAATTAAATATGTGCCCCCTAGTGTAAATGAAGAAACGAAGCAGAAATACTATATTTAGTTTGCAATCACAACTAACGATACTCTAAATAGTCCGCGAACAGAAAAGGCACTTACAACATCTGTAATTTCCCCCACTCTACAACTTTGGTATGGTCTCTAATCCCATGAAGCTCATCTGTGACTCTAGTACCTTTGACTAGATCTTATAACATCTCTGTCTAATTTCTCTCTATATTCTCGCATACATATAGGTAAAACATGTCTAAAATTATACTTAACAGTTACGTAAATAGATGACTAGCATTTTACTAAAAGGAAGGGCTAGGAATGGAGTATGTTGGTGAAACAAGTGCAACAGTACGCAAATGCTATGAATAACAAATAACTACGCTATACCTAATGTTTACTAATGTTAGGAAAATTCCTTGCCTGTACCCTAAACTAAGGAAAGGGAGTGCGCGAAGGCTATTCATGAGACATGATGCAATCATTGTGACGCACTAGCTGCAGAAAGGGAAGACCCGTAATGATATTCAAAAAGAACAAACACAGAATAGATGGCCTAAATGCAGACAACGAATGAAAGCAATGTCCACTAAATATGACAGTCAAAGCAATGGATATTTCATCATTGCATAAATCCAAGCACTTTACAGCTTTCTATCAAAACTGTGGAAAGCAACATAGATAATAAATTGAAGTGAAAGATTTGAAACACTTGACATCCCTTCATACTATTTTCAATTTCCAATTTATTATTTTCTTCTTTTTCATTTACCACTCTCTCTGCTGCTCCAATCTCCCCCAGTGTTTTTACAGTGCTCTTTGTTTTCTTCTCAGTGCTCTAAATGTGATTGAAATTATTTTTCGCAATTTTTTGCACTGTTTTCATTGTTCCCATACTACTTATTCCTCTGTTATTGCTTTTTCTCTTTTTTCATCACAGTTGTAGTTGTATATTGACAAAGTATATAATTTGTGGGTCCAAGCTGTTCCTCTTTAGCATTTTTGTTTATATCAAGATTAAAAACCTACAGATATTACATTTACATTCCACTGTGCCATCCATAGTGAAGAAAGACTTTAGGTCACCGAGTCTTCACTATGGATGGCACTCACAACTCAAATTAATCTTCAGTAAACAAAACAAAAACCAGAACTACAAAACCAAGATACATGACATGACAGACTACAGAACAGCAGAGCCAAGGCAGATTGCTAGTCAAGGGAAAGAGAAAAAAAAATTTTTTTTATTTCTTTTCTCTTCTTTTTGCTTTTTTATTTTTTTAGCATTATATTTGAATCACCATTAGCAGCCACTCCTAAGATGCATAAACTATGATATGATATTTTTACTTTACATCTGTTGAAACCTTATGCAAGCTCTTTTATTTGGACTCATCCAAGACGAGGGTTCTTGATGAGCTATATTTGTTCTATAAAAGGTTTCCAACCTAGTTTCGTACTATGCAATAGCCATTTGTTGCATTTTTTTCTTTCAAGATTGTATATTATTGCATGTTACTGTACCATTTATTATCATTCTTTGTGACATAAATTGCAAAGGCACCTAGCACTTTCAGTTCTGTATATGAAAGTAGAATTTCATATAGTATTGTTGTTCTTCTTTATAATATTTGGTTCGTTCATGTTATATCTCATGTCCCTTGGTTCTTATTTAGCTACAAATCCACAAGCAATCTGAAGCGGTATTCCAGCATGACATCTATTTACTCAGAAAGACATTTAGAACCCTTAGATACATCGTTATACCCTCCACCTGTTCAAAGAACTACCGAGTTTATGACTTCCGTTTGTGTTGGAGAGCAAGGAGCATTGGTCGAAGCTCTTCCTAGGCAAGCAGCGCCAACCTTGAGAAAAGGGTAAGTTTTTTCTTGTGCTCTACGTGTAGCTCTGTTTCAAGCAGACCTTACATCTTTTTACATTATGCTTGAAAGGCATTGCGGTAATGATATGCAGCAGCTTAGTAAGTGAAAGTAGTACCAAGAGCTCTTGCAAAATTCTTTGCATGTTTTTACAAAATTTGTTAAATTGCCAAGTCAGTAGCATACCTTTTTTCCACCCCTTACACTGCAGTACCGAATAGTTTGTGTGGTTGTGAATAATTAGGGGTTTCATAAATTTTCTGAAAATTTGTAATTGAAAGTTTGGTTGGAATAGATGTCGTGATCGAAAAACTGTGACCCCTTGTATACCTTGATGAGCTACATTCACATTTTCTTCTGTACAATAAGAAGTCTGAAGAAGAATAGTATAATCCGATTATTCTGTACTTCATGGGACCAGTGATATCGTGCATTATGTCTGAAGTACATTATAACAAGACTGAATTGATATTGACCAGATTACTAATGTATACTACTATATATTGAATAATGTCTGCTTTTAAGAGCTTCTTGCACTATGAGGCTGAAATATATGGGAAAAGTGCTGTGATACATTTCTTCAGTTCAAATAAGAAAGAGTTTGAATGCTAATATGTTCACTTTTAAATAGAAAGTTCGTGATTAGCATCTTCAAAATTTACAGAAATTTTTAGCATGTTTTTAACAGGACATTTCAGTAGGTTCTCCACTTTTGACTTGATGGGGCTTTCTATCCCCTTTCATTTTTGCCTACAATCTGTCACTACTGAGATCGTACACATAAGAATTTATGCACATGTGTGATTACGTAAGTTATTTATGTCAAGCTATAGCACATGGAAGCTCCCACAGTGAACAGTAGAAGTGAACAGTAACTGGGTGGGTTTTGTAATAAAGTAATAGTGAAGGTAACAAATACTTGTATGATGGACTTGCAAAAAGAAATATCCCAGAAAGTATGTTTCCTGAGGGACAATAAGCCGAGTATTCTAGAACCAAAAGTATGCAGTGACCAAGTATGTTATAACCTAAGTATTTTTCTATAGCTTAAAGTACATTATTGCTGAATACAGTAATTAGTGAGTCTCTTTTTATGAGATGTGCTGAAAGCTAATCAGAAAAGATTTTTATTAGCAAGACAGATTATCTATTTACAGACCCTCAACTATTACCTCATCTAGGTTTTTCCCAGCAAACTCACCTCCTGCTCTGCCACTGTCTACAGTCAACACTAACTTGCTGACCTTTGCCAACTCTAACGTTGAATCTTGCACTCGATAATATTGCCAGTGAACATTAATGTCATGGCCCATGTGTATTGCCAGCCAATCTAGTTCGTTTTCTTTCAGATCTACTATCTGGGAAACAGTGGCAACAAACTTGCACATCTTTGTGGTCTTGATACCGTTTGGGCATTTGAGACCATGACAGCATGCTAAAACTGCAGCAATGCAATCATTTCCATGTAAATACTTTAGTGATACTTGTGTTGGCACTGCAAAAAGGAGCTGATTTCCTTTTTTCGCACCAACATCACTTCACTTTGCAATTATAACCTCTATTGCCTCCTTTGTTACTTTGTTAGCAATATTGGGCGTTTTTTGCTCCTTTTCCCTTTCACATAAACCAGATCTAGCCTATAAAAAGACAACCATAAATGAAATTAGAAAAAGAAATTAACAGTAGATTTCCATGTCAGTCCATAGTATACCTAAGTTTGAGCTTTAGCCAATTTTGTTCAACAAGTTAAAAGGCAGTTTGGCATATCAAAACTCTAAAAGTAACATGTGACAAAAATGGAGTTCAAAATTACTTATTCCAGGTAGTTGAATTTTTCTGCAACACATTTAGAACCAATATGCTCTACTTGCCAAAATAGCAATGCCTTTTATAAAGTTCTTGCTACAAAGGCTTCAGTGATTCCTTCAATTCCTTGATTCGTGTGATTTCCTATTTAGGACACTTTATAAGATGTTTGACTAAAAGCTTTGCTTGCTCATTTGCCCGTCGTTTGTTGAAAATAATTATTCTTGCAGCAGTTGCTTCACTGAGCTTTTTCCAGATTTAAAGTGTAACCTCTACAGTAAGACTTTAATTGCTGAGCTAATTTCCTGTAGAAGATGATTCTGGAAAACATCAGGTATAGGTTAGGTTGCACAACATCTGGGGCTTTAAACTTTACATCATCAAGTGTGCTCAGTGCTATTGATGATATCTGATTTGACCATTCACTTTCCATTAGTTGAATAAACAACTTTAATGCATCTAGTGCCTCATGGTCTCTGACTCAAAGAGCTTGGCCTCTGTGAAGAATGGCACGTTTTAGGGCATACCCTAGTTTGAGAGCCAAGGATGGGTTTTGCAATAGGGTGCTCATCTGGTGAATCATCCAGTGTCAGTCCGCAACAATTTCACCAAAAATGTTCGGGCAAAGGAAGTCGTTCAATGACTTTGAATCTTGGCTTGTTGTATTGTAAATCTCCTTTAGCAACCTTGCTAACATTATCATTTTCTGTAACACATATGCTGTTCTTGGTTTTCCTTTTAAAGTATAAACAAAGGAGCCACATGAAAGAATTAATGAATCTCTCTTTACAATGAATGAAATAGTATCATCTGTCATTGAACGAATCACATCCATAGAGAATCTACCACTACATGCAGTCCATGCATCTGTTGAACTAAACAACAGCATTTGGCTTTCCCGTATAAAATTTCTGCGTTCATTGGCTTTTCTGAGAGTGCCTGCTTGCCACTGTGTTTCATTCAAAGGACAAGAAGTAGCATGCCCCCAGAGTTCATGTTTCTACACAAATGCTGGACAGTATGTGCAGGGTTTAAACATTTGGTAGTTAGCACCCTCCTCATTTGGCCATTTCCAGACTTTCACCTCTCCGCCAACCGTCAATGCTTTGATATTATGTTTAAAGCCACCCTTAAACCACAAAATTTCAAGCTCTAGTTGCTTTCCCTTTTTACCTTCCACTGTTCCTGTGCTCATTGCTGCAATCCTCATCATCTCATTTTCATTTCTATGTACTTTTTGGCAGTGCTGCCCAACCTTCATTGTGTCAACTCCACAGAAAACAATGTGTTTTGTGGTAAATTTGCTGGCCATTGTCGGTGCATCTTGCTGTTGCAATAGTTATAGCTATCAAGAATAAAAATATGTTAAAGAATTCCTTTTTGGCTTCTTTGAGGCAATGCTACACTCTAAAGCATTTTAAGATCATGAGGCAACCTCTCAGGTTAGAGCAACAACAAGCACTAACTGGCTAAGTTGAATTGCCTCTAATAGTTGAGTAATGCTGCTGAGTAAATGCTGTAAATGATGTTTGAATGATGCCAATGCACAAGAATGATGTTAATGCTCTATGTATTTGAAACAATTGCTGTATTAATTACTAGATTGTCCCCAGGCAGAGAGTGCATCAATGGCCTAATTATGCATAGGAAATCAAATGTTAACTCCTAGAATGCCCCCCAATTGAAAGTAAGTTCAAATATTAACCAATAATCTAATTACAGCCCATGCTTCTACAATAGTTTGTTGCAAAGTGCTTAAAATGAGCAAATAAACTGCGATATGAATAAACAAGCTTGAAATGGCCTGTTATCTAGTTCTTAGACTATTCAATTCATCTATAGTAGTGTATCACATCTGTGGGATTTCTTGAGCAATTTCATTGGTATGTCTTTTCTATTAAATCGAGATGATATCAAGGTAAAAAATGACTTTACCTTAGTGGTTGCGCAATCACTCTTACTATTAAGACTTACACAAAAAGAAGATAAATTAGGACCATTCAAATGCCTACCAGGTTGACACCTGGAAATAGATGAGTTTTTGCTGTAGATTTGCTCAGGCACATTGTTTCTTGGATGCAAATCTCTGATTTGAAGGACAAGCAGCAGAATCAGTTGAAACCTCTTATGTTTGACCATCTGATTCTTTACTCTTCATCCCTTTTGATTTGTGTTGTCTTTTGCTTGAAAATTTATTATTTTCAGGAAAGTAATCGGCTTGCTCATTATCATTGGATTTAACCTCAAGTACACTATCCTCATTAGTCTCACTGTCTGGCTTGTACCCAGAGCCAGAATCATTGGAGTCACTACATCCATCCTAAGAAAAGCAATTAAAATGTTTAGTTCTTATTAACTACATCAGAAGGATATTAAGCATGCCCAAAAGGCACCCTTCTATCTCAATAATTGAAGAGAAGCAAGTATTGTCATATACTGTGCAATATAGACAGCAGCTTTACATTGATGGCAAAAACAAAACAGTTCCTTTTGACTCTTGATCACAAGCAAGAAACTGGAGAATATCCTCAGATCCTTCAACTTGAAAACAAATGACTCAATTATAATTGTTTAAAATGAATGATTTATAATGGAAGTATAGTCTTAATATCCATAGCCCAGTGGCCATCAAACAGCTATGTTTCAAACATCATTATCAATATACAAGAATGATTTATAATGGTGTTTGATTGATGCGAGTACACAGAAATGATGCTAGTGCTTTATGTATTTGAAACAAATGCAATATGAGTTACTAAAATGCCCCCAGAAAGAGAATGAGTCAATGGCCCAATTAGGTAATAGAAATTCGATGTTAACTCCTAGCATGCCCTCAGAATGAAAGTATGTTCAAAAATCAACTGCTTAAACTACCTGCTGCACATCCTTCCAATAATTCACAATAATTTTATGTTCTAATTATTTGATAACGCGATATTAATAAATAGAATGACCCCAGAAAAAGAGCGAATCAATAGCCCAATTACACAAAGGAAATTCTTTATTATCCTCTAGAACAGGGGTCTCAGACACGTGGCCCGCAGGCCAACTATGGCCCCCGGTGCGATACTTTGTGGTCCCCATCTTAATATGAAAGATTAATAAAAGTAAGGCCCACAAGATTGATATGATTTACACTTGTTGTGTGCGGCGCTGAATGAACCAATCACGATGAGGTATATGCCTGGAGGACAGGGCATCGGCCGGGCTGTCCAGTACCTTGCTCACTCATTTATTCCACCAGTCAACTGAGAAGCCATTGTTTACATTGGTTGGAGCTATGCGCATGCGTCTGTCGAGTGAAGGGGACAGCAGCTAAACCACGTCTGCCTCCGCGAGGTAAGTTTCTGTGATTATTTCGAATTTAATTTTAATCCTGGCGCAATTTGATGCGAGAAATATAACCTTCTGATAAAATCCAGATGGTTAGTTTTCTTTTGGACTCAAAATACCCCCTTCTCTTACATGAGGATGGCTTTTCCCTGCTTCCGCTCGACCGGTTTCAAGTGAAATCACATATTACAGAGCCCCAAAGATGTCTCTTTCAAAGCCTACAGTTAAAGGAAAGGTCGGTGATGAGCACAGACAATTCCAGGAAAAGTGGGGAGTGCAATATTTATTTGTTGATCGCAGGGGCAACCCGACATGTGTTATTTGCACTGAAAAAGTTGCGGTGCACAAGGAATACAATTTGAAACATCATTATACAACTAGACATGATGAGGAGTATGAAAAGTACCAGGGAGATGAGAGACCCAACCAGTTTGCCAGTCTTAAAACACATCTACTAAGGCAAGAAAGAAGACTTTAAGAAAGCAAACAAAGAGAGTTCTGCGACAGTTGAAGCTAGCTTCATCGTTAGTGAGATGATTGCAAAAGCAAGAAAGCCTTTCACAGAAAGTGAATTTGTCAAAAAGTGCGTGTTACAGGCTGCACATATTGTCTGCCCAGAAAAGAAAGTTCAGTTCAACAACATGAGCCTTTCTGCCAACACTGTGGCAGAGCGCATTTCTGGCTTGTCAAGTGACATTTATGATCAGATGTGTGAGAAAGCAAAATGTTTCAGTGCATATTCGGTGGCTCTTCATGAGACAACAGACATCACAGACAGACACCTCACAGCTAGCAATATATGTCCGTGGTGTTGATGATAACTTTGAATTGATGGAGGAGTTGCTCACAGTAATTCCAATGCATGGCCAGACGCCTGCAAAGGACATTTCACCAGCTGTGTGATGCCATTCGAATTGCTGGTTTGCAATGGAAGAGCTTTGCTGGAATAACAACCGATGGAGCCCCATCAATGACAGGGAGGAAGAATGGACTGGTAACATTTGTTCAAAAATTACTGGAAGAGGAGGGTGTGGAGGAGGCCATAGCTCTGCACAACATTATCCATCAGCAGGCCCTTTGCAGCAAATGCCTGAAGTTTGACAATCTGATGTCTGTCGTTGTGAAATGCATCAACCAAATCAGACCCGGAGGCTTAAAGCACAGAATGTTCCGTGCTTTTTTAGAGTAAAGTGAGTCAGAATATGAGGATGTGCTATACTTCAATGAGGTACGTTGGCTCAGCAGGGGAAACGTTTTGAAGAGATTTTTTGAGTTGAGAGCAGAAGTAAAAGACTTCATGGAGAGGCACGGGGTGGCTGTTCCTGTGCTAAGTGATCCCAAATGGCTCATGGACTTAGCTTTCTTTGTTGACATCACACATGAGCTCAATGTACTAAACAAGAAGCTACAAAGCCAGATGTCAGTGCTGCCTATGACAATGTCAGGGCATTCTGCGCAAAACTTATGTTGTGGAAAGCCCAGCTCTCTCAAGTAAACCTTTGCCATTTCCCAGCATGCAAGGCACTTGTGGATGCAGGCACACCATTCAGTGGTGAGGAGTATGTTGAGGCCATTTTGAAGCTACAGGAGGAATTTGATCACAGATTTGCAGACTTTAAGATGCACATAGCCACATTTCAAAGTTTTGTGGACCCTCTCTCCTTTGATGTGCAAGATGCCCCCCCCCCTGTACTTCAAATGGAGCTCATTGACCTGCAGTGCAACTCTGCACTCAAAGTTAATTTCAGGGAGGTGAGTCGAGAAGCAGACAAGCTTGGGAAATTTTTGAGAGAGTTGCCCCCCAACTTCCCTGAACTTTCCCTAATGTTCAAGCGGACCATGTGCCTTTTTGGGAGTACGTACTTGTGTGAGAAGTTATTCTCCACCTTGAACTTCAATAAGTCCAAGTACAGGTCCAGACTTACTAATGAGCATCTTCAAGCTATACAGAGGGTCTCCACTGCTTCCTCCCTCAAGGCAAATGTAGCTTGTCTATGTGAGAACAAGCGCAGCCAGACCTCTACCAGCAAGATGTAGGCAAGAGAACCCATGTTCAAAACAGTTCATGTACAATGTTTCATTCCTGTCCAGAAAGTTAAAGTTTAAAAATACTGGTAAAGCAGACTTTTTAAGACTGAATAAACAATTATTAGTTTTTTCTCGTCAGCTAGTCGTTCAGTAAATGTTTGGTTTCTTCAGTCATCTTTAATATTTTATTTATTTATTACCGATTTATTTACTATTTTATTCATTTTTTCATTTCTTTAATTCATTATTTTGTGCAACCAACAGATATATTTGATAACAGTGTAATGTTTTGTCAGCACTTTTCTTGTGGAAATCCTGATACAGCCCAGCCTCACCCAGACTCTACCCCCAGCGGCCCCCAGGTAAAATGAGTCTGAGACCCCTGGTCTAGAATGTCCCCAGAATGACTGAGTTCAAATGTCAACTAAATAAGCTAATGATATCCCTTGCTATCCAAGATTGATTCCTAGCATGTCCTCAGAAGGAAAGTGAGTCAACAGCCCAATTAAACAATTGGGAATCTATGTTGATTGCTAGAATGCCCCCCAGATTGAAAGAGAGTAAGTTTCAGCCAGGTTAAGCTAATATACTGCCCATGCTTTAAATAGTTTGCAGTGAGATGATATTTTAACAATTTTAAGCAAATTTAATATGTGATTACTAGATGATCCCAACAATGAAATTGGAGCCGCCGTATGTCTTTGAAACTATGTGAGCTAGAGTGCAGACACACCAATATACTAAAACCATTAATTGTTTACAAATTGATGGTATGTAAGATTGTCATTTGATTCAATCATTTGCTTTTGTAAACCCATAATAAAGTTGGTGTCTAGAAGGTTTGAATAACAAACTCAGGTTCAAGGAATAGTAAAGCATGCATATACCTGGGAAGAAAGGTCAAACATGCCTCAGACTGATTTGAGATTTTGGTTAGGTCCATCTCTGTACTGTCTGAAGGACTATCCTGTGAAAAAGATGCATATGTTCACCTGTTACTCTGTAGATGCATAATTGCTTTCTAATAAGAAATATGGCTAAATTATATAAAATCTTGTTGTGTAAAAGTTTTTTATTTTTTGTTACTAATATTTGTTATATATTCAATACAAGGCCAGTGCAAAATGACATGGTACAAAAGTTGACTGAGCTCTTTTTTCTACTGAATAATGAAATTCTGTTTACATGGTTGCTTTAAATGTAACTGACTTTTTCTGGCCAAAAGTCATTACTCTTCCTCTCCAAAGCATTAAATGACGAAAGGTAGAAAACAAGTAAGATGGGTTTGAAGGAAAATGCAAGCAGCCTATACATTGCCATTAATATGAATCTACCAGTTACTTACATGTCTCTTACTTAAAGTTTATGCTTAAGCTAATGCTTCTTTGTTTCCCAATTAAGCAGCAACAATGAAAAAATTCCAGAATATTCTCCTTTTGTAAGAAAAACCATAACTCTAGTGGCACTGATACATCACAAGTTTAATAATGTATATATACCCGTTCCTTTATTGAGTAAGGTAATAGCTCATTCTCATCTTCTTCAGGCTTGCTATCGTTGACCCGTTCCATATCTTAATGGTAAAAAAGAGATTTTACAAGTAGAAGTACATACTCTGATATTAAAGATAATATTAAATTTGCCAGATAATAATCAAACAATGAGTGAGCCATATCAACCATTTACTAAAGAATAAAAGTGGCAGAATATGCGCACAATTAAATAACCTTTCATTTTCCGCTTGCACTCCTTCTTGTTTATTGACTTTGTAACCTAAAACAGTGGGAAGATATTTACGTACAAACTGTAGCAGCCTAAATCAACGTAAAAAAGCCACTCTTTACCTTCTATATACAATATGAAAAAAAGAATTTCTAATTTTAGCAACTAACTTTGTTGAATGAAAACCACAAGTGCATTTGTTGACTAATAACTGGATGAAGTAAAATCAAAAATAAATAAGTTACAGATGAAAAAAAACTAATAACCTTAGCAGTATATGGAAGCACTGGTGAACTTGACCCTTCTTCATATATATTATCACTGTCTTGTAGTACCTAAAAAGAGTTATAAAAAGTAATATTTGATTCAGAATTAGACTAAGCAGTATATATCCTTACTAAGATGAAAAAATTCACAATAGTTCAAATGATCCCAACATATCTTGAAAAGTCTAAATACGTACTAAACTAAAGAAACTTTAAAGAAACTTTTACAACTAAAATGTAGCCAAAAAGTAAGAAGATTTCTGTACTAGGCCCTGAGATAGGTGTCCTGTAAAAAAGTGTAGCTGTCTGGAAGTTGCAAAATAAAGAAAGGCCTCACAACCCAGGGACACTGGACACATTCAAAATATTGTGGCCAATGCGAATTTAAGGGCATCCTCACAAAAACACAACAGGAAACAAAATGTGGAGAGGAAATTTTAGTTTTCCGATATAGAGCAGAATCTCAATATTACCAAAGGCCATACGGGAAAGTACTGGTCCAACGAGATTCAGGATATTTCCCGGTGGACCCCTTGAAACAATTGATGTGAGCACTATGGATTTGTCTTCTTTCTCAACTTTCATCATCAGTAATATCAAATTATATAGCAAAATTTGGATTTAATGTACTATCATTAACTTCTCAATTTACTTAACTGTTCTTGAATCACTTTAACCAGACCAAAAAATTCCATGAAATCAAACACTTGATAGAAATACTTTTGGGGATTAATTCTCCATGGCAGGTCCTTCACTCCATAATCATTTCATAACTGTGGAACTCATTGCCACCCACTACTTTCCCTGAATCCTACAATTTGTCATCTTTTAAATCTAACATCAACAAACTTGATCTTGTCTCCCTTTCTCCTCTTTTTCTCAGTTTTTCCTTTGTTGGAGCTTTGTTATAGGCCCTACGGCCTTTCCCCGGCATTACTTACTAAACAATAAACATTCTGAACCACAAGTTATGTCATTCAGTGCAAATACACACAAATGAAGTAAAGAGTGCACCATGGCTTTCTTCACCACACAGTTTTGGGTATCAGAATCATTGACTAGACACCCCAGCCTACCATCAGACGTAGTTGCATCAATGCTGTCAATAATAGAAGTAATTTACATCACGTCATCAAAGGGGCTACTCTTGATAATCATCTTTTCACTATATTGATTAGATATCAAAACCCAATATAGATCATTCATCCATCACTTCCAACCCATGCAATCCATTCTTCAGGTTACTGTCTAATTATGCCTACTCTGATGGCATTCAGGTGCAAAATCTTTTAGAATATTCTGGTTGCTGAAGGAAATTTATAAGTTACACACAACTTGAAAATTTGTACGCATTATGCTCTCAAAACACAAAAATTGCTTGAGAAATATCCAGTGAAATATCAAGAAAATATCAAGTATACATTACCAGATAACTTCTATAGACAACTGCTCCATACATTCACCTAGAGTAGGCACAGCATGTATGAATACTGCATACACCACTGCCAGTTTACATACTCACTAACTTTAGCAGACACTATCTACAGTGCAGACTTGAATCTTGGTAATAGGTAGTACTCTCAGAACATGGAATATAGGCCACATTACAACATATAGGAGATAGAACTTACCATCAGCTACTGCCACTATGATTGAAGAAGTAGAAATAACGGTCATCTTTTGCATACTTTTCCTCTCTCTTCCTACCATCATTTGCACTGAGCAGCTCTCCCACATAAAAAAGAAGTGGCTGTCCTTTTTAACATCTTTCTGTGCAAACCCTCCCATTCCTGAAAATAGACTTTGGCATGAAAAATGAGTGTCTGACAAAAGCTGATAGTGAACAGATACGAAACTGTGCTTCTTTACCCCATTATTTACCAGTAACATCGCAGGGAACCTACTCTAGGCTACACAGTTCAATAAAAGTTTCACGATCATTTTTGCACAAACATTTGTCGCAAATCTTACTAACAACTGTGCTTTGCAAACCAGCCACACCCCTCAGGGGGTCACATGGTCCTTTGCAGCAACATGTGATGTCATCAATCCATTACCATGCTTGGCAGGGTGTCATGTGCACCTTCAAAGTGTGATGTGCTGTTGTCCATCCAATATTGTCTCAGCATGAGCTGGCAAGTGGAGTTATGTCTTGTCTTTCCAAGGCTAATTTGCAGATCACAGTTGGGGGTTGGATTGCACACGTTTAACTGACACCCTTTTAAAAAGCTAGTCTCTCATATCATTCTCCTTCATGTTAAGTATATACCATATCCTGTTACAGAATGAAAATCATAGAAAACTAATGCGATGATTTGGAACAAATGACAGAATGGTAACACTCAAAGATACCATGCAATTCAAGTCTTCACTCCATTGACACTTTCATATGTACATAAATGCTAACCACTGTGTTAGACTACATTGTGCAAGCAAGTTAGAGAGAGTACCAAGTGCCATCTAGAGGTGTACACTACCATGACAGATAAAACCAACTAACAAGGCAAAGAATTATGACATACGTAATCTTTATACATTAACCAATACTCGTAAGTATAAATGTGCTCATATGCAGATCAGCTAATATAGGAATGAATGAAAACAGATCCAGATAGTCAGGAGCATAAAAGGTATCTAATTTTCCTTAGATAGCAAGTCCTCTAGAACATATGGAATCAACAGTCCTTCCATCATACTTTGCTGCAGAGACCATAAAGGATAGAGTATAAACTGGACTTCTGCCATGCCAATCATTGCATCAAAGCACTTTGCATAAATACCACTTTCTTGCTAGGGCAACAGCATGTCTTCCTATCCTATGGACAATTGAATAAAAGCTTCAGGAATATCTACAGGAATCATGCATTGAATACACTTGCCTTTTATGACTGGTATTGGGAGTTTATTTATGAGCATCTTGACGAATCATTGTTATTCGTAATACCTATGCACTGTAAGAAATACCTATGAAAAAGCAATACATACTAATAAAGAAAAAAGTGGACAATAATCAAAAGAATAATAAGGCATTGCAAAGTGTAGAGAAATGGGTGCTACAATTAACTGATAATTGTTCATTGATTGCTACTCAACTCTATTGCAAGAAACATGTCAAGAGCATCACTGTCAACCTTGAAATATATGCTCTATACTCAAAGTCAAATTTGTGTGCTATGAAGTGGCCTAGACTTTTTAAACCTGAACAATCGGTATACAAGATATTTACTGTACTTGTATGTGTTGCATACTTCAACATAGCTACTTCATGAGAAAATTAAGATTCTAAAGAAAGGAAGGTCAGAAGGTTTCTGTAAGCACAAATAAATATGACACCTTGATCTGTACTTGTATGAAAGAGTAAGACACATAATTCACCTTTTTATAATAGACACATAAGTTGCAGGTTTTTCACCTTAACCTTTTTAGAATCTAGGAAATTGTGTACTGCAAATAAATGTGCAATGAATATTTTTAGGATGGACTCCACTGTAATGAGAAGCAATATTCAAAAGCAAGATCATTCCAATACTTCAGTTGTACTGACTGAACCCCCCATCTATGAAATGGGGTATAACCTATTTATCAAAATAATTTATGTAGTACAAAGTCAGGAAAATGCTGAACCACTTCATAAAAATGCTGTTACTAAAATAAGAAGCTGCTTATATGCCCTCCCAAGTAGTATCCATTACCACATAGTATAGAATCTAGTGAAAATTTCCTAGTTACATATTACATAAAGAGAAAACTTTTTTAGAATTGATTGCATACTGCTGATAATCCATGATATTTCTACAGTGATATAACCCCATCATACAGGAAGTTGTAATGAACCTCCTCAAGTACCCCTACCCTGTACATGTAATATTATCAATTGAACATAAGGCCATATAGTGGCCTATTCCATAGTATTCACTACCTAAACATGTAATGAGGACCAATAATTACACATGCTGCATGTACTCTTAACTATGAAATCTATCAACACAGGTACTAAATGAAAAATTTGAGATTCTAAAGAGCTGTTAAAAATCTGTTTCTATAGCAAACTTAGGAAAAAAGTACTCCCTTTGATAACAAAAGCTTTGATTGACATACAATATTACTAAATAAGCTCCTTCAGATGGCATCCAGTGAAAAGTCCAAGCTAATCCCTTTTATAAAAAAACCCAATAATCTACCTCAATATATCATTTCATTGGGTCAAGACAGACAATCTGTTGGAAATGTGCTGTTAGAGTAATGTCTTTACTGTAATGTCTATACACAAACTCAAATGAATACTGGCAAAGAATCTAAAATGTTGTTAGAGTATTCCCAAGTTACAACATGCCTACTCTTGGCTAAATATCAAGCAAAAAGAACTACACATTGATTCGCTTGCCATTGATAAAGCCATATGCCAAACCAAAAAAGCAATTTATGCAGTAGGATAATATTATTGCAGCTAATGCTAAGTTCTCTCTTGTAGACATACAGACTAATGGAAACATTTACTGTGCACAGCATTTAGAGCAAGCTTTCAAATACAATATTCGTCTTGCATACTACATAAATAGGACATAAAAGGCAAAGTTAACTAAGCACTACTTTAACTCATAACTGTGAATAACTAAATATAGTATTATACTGGAAGCAACCTATTCCTTGCAATCATAGACCAAATAAGAAAGTTAGACAAACAATTTAGCAACAGTTCAACAATACCATAGTTAAAGTAGAAGCTTTGAATATTCTAAGGAAATTTGGAATACACTCAAAATCTCTCAGTGTTCACTCAAGAGTGGGAGGTCAGTCACTTGAGCATGAGCACAAACAGTTGGTTGATAGAGTTATATTTGACAAACCATCCAGTATTGGGATGCACTACAAAAGTCTGCACTTGGTCACACAAAGTTACTACTCAATAAATTAAACCTTACAGTATAAGCTCAGCCATTTGAGCGTAAATAAGTGGTTCATGAACTCGCACTTAACAAAACCCATTCAGAATTGGAATACACTATAACGCTCTGCACATGTTCAAACAAAGTTATACCTCAATAAATCAAATCTTGGAATACAAACTCAACTACATAAGAATAAACAATTGGTTCATGAAGTTACAGTTGAAAACTCATGTCATATTGAAATACACTCCAGAAAATCTTCACACAAAGCTATCCTTGAAAAAAGCAAACTTTAGAATATAAGCTAAACCATTCAAGGATACACATTTGGCTCATGAAATTATAAGCCATATCCCAAAAAGTACTGGACTATACTCCAAAAAATTTTAGACTTTAAGCTAAGCCATTTGACCATGCATAATTGATTCATGAAGTTGTAATTAAAAACCTATTTAGTATTGGAATTCACACCAAATCTCTACACACAAAGTTACCCATCAACAAATCAAACCATATACATTAGGTGCAGCTACTTGGCCATACATAATTAGGTCATGAATTTTTACTTGAAAACATGTTTAGTATTGCAATGCACACAACAAATTTACACACAGTTACCCCTCAACAAATCCAACCACAGAATTTATGCTCAGCCACTTAAGCACAGATAATTGATTCATGAAATTTTAATTGAAAACTTATTTAGTATTAGAGTACACACCATATTCTGTGCAGAAATTTATGCTTCAATACATCAAAACTCAGAATTCTAGCTCAGCCACTTGAACATAAGTAACTGGATCATGAAGTTATAATTAAACACTCTATCCAGCATTGGATTGTGGAGCAAAATCTGTGCAGAAAGTTACTTCTAAATAAATCAAAACTCAGAATTCAGGCTTAGTCACTTGGGCATAAGTAAATGGTTCATAAAGTTATAAATGATAACTCATTTAGTATTACAATCTTCTTCTTCTTCTTCTTCTTTGCCTGTCACGCCACTACTGGCGGATGGCCTCCACACCTTTCTCCATGCCTTCCGATCTTGCGCCCTTCTCATCCATGCAGAGCCAGCCTTCTCTTCAATCTCATCTCTCCACCTTCTCTTTGGTCTCCCTCTTGCTCTGCTCCCCTCTCTTGGCTACCACTCTGTTGTTCTTTTGGCCCACCTGTTGTTCTCCATATGGGCAAGGTGTCCTGCCCACTGGCCTTTTGTCTGCTCTGCTTTCTCTATGGTGTCTTTCACCTTGGTGGTTGATCGTATTACTTCATTCCTGATCTTATCTCTCCGTGTGATGCTCAACATTGCTCTTTCCATGCTTCTTTGTGCCACTGCAAGTTTTTGCTTCTGGTTGTTCATTAGTGAACATGTCTTTGCTCCATAGGTCATTGCTGGCACTATGACTGTGTCCATAATTCTTCTCTTTAGACACATGGGCATTCTTTTGTCCTTCAGAAAGTTGATGTACTGTCCGAACCTTCTCCAGCCCGATTTTATCCTCTGGTCGATCTCCTTGGCCATTTCATTTCCAGGTGTCAAGAGTCTTCCCAGGTATTTGTACTGGTCCACTTCCTCCAGATGTTCTCCATCAATGGATATTCCGTATCTCTGTCTTCTTCTGGCCACCTCGTTGCACATGATCTTTGTTTTCTTTTTGTTCATTTCCATGCCATCTTTCTTTCCTTCTCTGTTCAGTTCTTCTAACAGGTTTTTCAGTTCTTCCTCTGTTTTTGCAAACAGGATGATATCGTCTGCGAATCTCAGGTTGTTGATTATCTCTCCGTCGATGTTCATGCCAATTTTGATGTTCACCCTCTTCAAAATCTCTTCTACTGCTTATGTAAACATTACTGGTGATAACGTGTCACCCTGTCGAACTCCTTTCATGATGCTGATCTTCCTTCTTAACATTTCAGTTCTGATCTGTGCTGTGCCGCCTTTATAAGTTTCTTTTAAGATGTTAATATATTTCTCCTCAACACCATCCCGTCTTAGGGCGTCAAACACTGCTTGATGTTGCATGGAATCGAAAGCTTTTTCATAGTCCACAAAGGCCATGTGTATTGGTATTCTATACTCGTTGGTCTTCTCAGGTACTTGTGTGACGGCATGTAGATGGTCAATGGTTGAGTGACCTTTCCGATATGCAGCCTGTTCTGGTGGCTGGTGTTCATCTAGAGTGGCATTCAGTCTGTTTTTAAGGATCTTCATGAACAGTTTGTATATGTGGGAGAGCAAACTGATCGGTCTGTAGTTTGCAAGATCTTTTTTGTCCCCTTTCTTGAAAATTAATGTGATGATGGCATTCTTCCACTCTTTTGACACCTGTTCACTTCTTATCACACTGTCAAAGAGTTCTTTGATCTTTCTTCTCACGATTTCTCCTCCTGCTTTCAGCATCTTGATCACCACTTGATCTTCTCCTGGTGCTTTCTGGTTCTTCATTTTCTTCATGGCATATTCTATTTCGCTGTCGAGGATTGATGGTACTTCCTCTGCTTCCATTGGCATGATGTTTTGGGCTGCATCCTTGTAAAGGCTTTCACAGAACTCTGCACATCTTTCAAGAATTTTTTCTCTGTTGGTAGTAATGGTCCCGTCTTCCTCTTTCAGCACTGGTATCAGAATCTTGCAGCCCTTTCTGCTATTGCTGGCTTTCTGCAGGCCTCTTCTGCTCTCAATTGCCTCTCTTACCCTCACTGTGTTGTGCTCTCTGATGTCATCTCGCATTCTTTTCCTGATTGTCTTACACAGCTCGCTGTACTCAATCTTCTGCCTTGCAGTTTGGTCTTTTCCTGCCATTTGCCTCCTTTCCTTGAGTAACTCTTTTGTCTTTGGCTTCAGTCTTCTTGTCTATGTTTTGTGTGTTTCCCAGCTGTTTCCAGTGCACATTCCTGAATGGCTTCTGTGATGTTTCCTGCCATTTCTTCAACGTCTCTTTCAGTCTCTAGCACTTCAAAGCGATTTTGCAACTTTAGTTGGAATTCTTCAGTCTTGCTCATCAGTACCTCCAGGTTGATTTGAGGCCTTCCTGATTTCACCATTCTGCTTCTTTCCAATCTTGTGTCGAACCTGGTCGTACTGTGTACCATTCTGTGGTCATTCCCGACGTTCACTTTCTGGATTGCATCAATATTCTGAAATGACGTTCCTGTTGCTCAAGATGTAATCAATCTCATTCTTCACCAATCCATTTGGGCTCTTCCATGTACATTTCTTGTTCTTATTCTTCTTGAAAAAGGTGTTCTCAATTCTCAGATTCTTAGATGTTGCAAATTGCACCAATCTAGTCCCTCTTTCATTCCTCTCACCAAAGCCGAATAACCCAACTGTTCCTCCATTGCCCTGCTGCTGCTGCCCAACCTTTGCATTGAAGTCACCGATGATGATCTTATAGTGACTCTTGTTCTTTTCCATGATTCTGGCTACTTCTTCGTACAGCTCTTCAACCTCTTCATCTTCATGGCCTGATGTTGGTGCATACACTTGAACCACCTGCAGATGGTATTTGCTGTTGATTCTCATTGTAAGCGATGCCACTCTGCTGCCTCTTCCTTCGTACTCCAGTACACGATCCTTTACCTTCTTGTGCACCAAGAAGCCGACTCCTCCGATGGACTCCTCTCCTTTCGTGTACAGCACATGCCCACTCTTCAATTGCTTCAGCTGTTCTCCTTCAGCTGTTCTCCTTTCCTTCTTGTTTCAGCTAATCCAATGATCTCCCACTTGAACTTTGCTTGCTCTAACTCGTGCTCCAACTCCTCCTCTCTCTCTTGATCTTTCAATGTTCTCACATTGTAAGTGCATACGCGGAGATGCACTCGGGGAACCCGGGGATTCTTAGCACCCTCTGCCTTTCGGCTGCCGGGGACTGAGGGCCATTGTGGTTTGCGTTTCGTCATGTGTGGGGTTGAACCATAACTCGCCGCGCTGGTTCGGTGCGTGTTGGCGAGTGCGTCGGTGAGAGTCTGGCAGCCCGACTATTAGACAGGTAGTACGGGGTTACATTTTACCCGTAGCAGACAGTTGTCTGACCTGACTGAGTATTACAATACAAACCAACATATGTGCAGAAAGTTAACCCTCAATACATCAGAACTCAGAATTTAAACTTAGTCACTTGGGCATAAATAATTGGTTTCTGGAGTTATAATTGACAACTCATAGTATATAGATACACACCAAGAATCTGTATACAAAGTTCATCCCAATAAATCAAACCTTAGAATATAAGCCAAGCCACTTGACCATAAACAATTATGTCATAAAGTTATATGTGAATATCCATTCAGTATTGCAATACTTCAAAAAAATCTACTCTTGGTCATACAATGTTACCTTTCAGTAAATCAAAGCTTAGAAAATAAGGTAGGGCACTTGAGCATAAATAATGTATATATGAAGTTTTAATTGAAAACATATGTAGCATTGGCATGCACTCCAAAGATTTACTCATGACATTACCCTTGAATAAATCAGAACTTATAAAATAAGTTCAGCATTTTGAGCATAAATAATTGGCTTTTGAAGTTATATTTGAAAACTCATTTAGCATATGGATACACACCAAGAGTCTGTACACAAAAGTAATCCCAATAAATCAGACCATAGAATATAAGCCAAGCCACCTTGACATAAATAATAGATTAATAAAGTTGACCTTGAAAACTTGAGCGAGGTATCATAGTGGTTAGAGCACATGCCTCCTGTGCAGAATGTCTACGGTTTGAGCCCGACTCAATGCCCTGACTGAATGCTCACTCACTGTTCACCCAGGAACAAATGGGTACCTGTTGGGAACACTGGGGAGATAAAGGCAGTGAGGAAAGGAAATGACCACCCTACCTCACATGCCGATGGCTCAGGATACGTGTCCTCTCTAGCAGGCACTCCCCTACATATGACCATATATTTAACTACCTTTACTGTAATTGAAAACTTATATAGTATTGCACTACACACCAAAAATCTACTCATTAAGTTATCCCTGAATAAATCACAACTTAGAAAATAAGCCCATCACCTTGAGCATAAATGATTAGGTCTTGAAGTTATAATTCATATCCCATTCAGTATTCAACTACACATTGAACATTTGCAAAGTTACCCCACAACAAATCACTCAGCCACTTGGATACACAACAAGAATCTGTACACAAAGCTAATCCCAATAAATCAAGCCTTGGGATATAGTATCTTGACCATAAATAATTGACTTGTGAAGTTGTAACTGAAATCCAAAAGCGCTGATTTCAGTTATCTTCTTTGCAAATGTAAACCCTGACATTCGGCTTTTAGGTAATAAAATATAAACATGCTCCAGAAAGACCTTGTAAATAGTGCTACCACTAATGAAAAAGTACATTCACATTCACATAGATTTTAGCTACATAGAAAGCAATTTATTTTGCAACTGAATACAGGTCTAACAGTTATCATTTTCACAAACAAACGTTGCATGTGCTCCAGAAGTAACCAATACCCCTAAGATTTTACTGATACATCTTTAGAATGCAGTTACTACCAATGACTTCAAACACGCGAGTGTCAATAAAGAAAAGTTACTTTGATCAGGAAGTTAGTATACAGCATAGTTTAAGCCACATATCAAACAGGAACAGAGATTTTTCGTGCAATGAGTGGCTCCGGGCGTCCATTGCCACACCTTAGAGAGGGCATCAACTCCATGTTTCTCAATGGGGGCTGAAGGCCCTTCAGCACAACTGAAGTTTGATTGCAGCTCGGCACCATTTCCTGATAAAATAGACAATGATATCAGTAAAAGTCAAAGAGAATTGCCAGGGATACACAGAGCAAACTTGTTGGTCATTTGAAAATGGCGTGAACTTTAAGTCAAAGGCAAATGCATTTAGACTATCACAAAATAATATACATGAAAAGTAAGGCATGCCCTCTAATACAAACTAAAAGATCATGCCAACGTCAATCAGTTTAACTCATCTTCATGTGCATCAGCAATCCAGATGCCAAGAACAAATGTGATGACTGTGAACATGCTCTGACACCTTAAGTCAACAAAGGATAGGCAAAGGGAAAGTCCCTTCGCCTATCATGGAACACAGCAGGAAGCTCCCATACAAAGTAAACCCAGTCACAAGACAGACAACCCCCACATTTATGGGCAATGTGAGCACGTAATAAGTCCACAAATATTAAAGTGTATTTCCTTACTCTACATTAAGCTGAATCTTTTTACCCACACACTATGTGGGAGATAAAAAGTAATAGCTAGAGTCAACTGCTACGATGCTAACATCTCTAGCCATTTTGTTTACTTCGCACAACAGATTAGAAAAATTCCACGACAAAAGTATTAATAATTGAAAGGGCAATCGAAATACATTGCTATCTTATCAAACAGCACTTTTACTAATAATATACAATACAAACTTGCATACATCTTAGCCCTATGCACAACAATTTAGCTTCCAAATAGTGGGGCACTCAATTCACTGAGATGAGAAGACCACCATATTCTATTCCCGCAGCAAAAGGGTTTTGTAAAACAGTGCATGAGTAAGGGCCCAAAAAGTGAGGGGCAACTAACAGAAATGGCCTCATAGCTTCTGCGATAGCTGATCAGACAACCACCAAGAGCTGCACTGAAAAATATAACAAGTCTTCAAATATAGCCGACTCAAGAGGGCAAACAGCTACTGCCACAGGCAATGGTCATAGGACAAATACACATATCTTTGCTCACTCTAACCCCTCTTGAGACAATCGCTATCCCAGTCAAGGGCAGGGCAATAGGAAATCAATGCAAAAGTTGAGGAAAAACAGTGAAAAACTCACCTGAAAAGACAAACAGCAGCAGCCGTAGCACTGCAAAACCAAAATGGCGACTTGTTCTTGTACACCAAATGTATCCGAGGGTAGAAACAAACAAAGGAACAATGAGCCTGATCGACAGGCAAAACAATACAACAAGACCCTTCATGAACAGAATTTGCTAGGGGTGACCACAATAGATTCACCATCACTTGGAAAAGCTCGATTTTCTCAGCAAGTATAAAACACTCCCAAAAATCCAACCTTATTGGGCGTTTAGAGCAAAGGAGAAGCCCCCACAGGCAGCTTCCAGCTGTACCCTTCTAGCCGTTTTGGTGGCCATCCTTACGGATGGATTTCGCGGCCCCTTTCCAATGACATTGATTGACGCTATTGTACCCATTGTTTTCCAGGGTCGACGGTGGCGCACAGGACAATTTGCATCTTGCCATCTTAGTATACAGTGATTTTGACAGGGTGCCTGCAAAGTACGGGCAATCCCACCTCCAACTGTGACCTGCAAATTAGCCTTGGAAGAACAAGACATAACTCCACTTGCCAGCTCATGCTGAGACAATATTGGATGGACAACAGCACATAACACTTTGAAAGAGCACATGAAACCCTGCCATGCATGGTAATGGATTGATGATATCACATGTTGCTGTGAAGGACCACATGACCCCCTGAAGGGCGGGGCTGGCTTGCAAAGCAAAGTTGTTAGCAAGATTTGTGACAAATGATTGTCACAAAAATTATCACAACCCTACGCTAGGCCACAGGGTACTACCTTGCTTCCTTTGTTATTGAACAAAATGCCTATGGAAATGTAGCTATTTCCCAGCAAATGCTAATCTTTGCAATTATTGCTACAATAGCCAACTAGAAAAAGCCATTCACTACTTTCTGAGTGGAAACGTTTATATTCACAACACAATCCTGTTGTATATATGAAATCAATCAAATAGTTTAATGAATAATACTGCTATACCAAAATATTTTGATGCTGCCCCCCCTCCCCTGTGGCAAGAGTCAGAAGCATGTTAATGACTAACCTCACATGAGCCTTACCCCATAATTGATATAAATTTAAATATTTGAATTAAACTTTATGCGCTATAAAGTGGCCAGTGAAATATTATTCAGCACAACACACTGCTTCCAAGCCCCATCACATACTATCTAGCACCAAAGATTGTAAACAGGAAATATGCCATAGACATGGGTCCTAGAAAGTACTATGCCCTTTGTGGAATATAGGATACAAAGCATATGCCAATATTCACATTGTGTGTAAAAACATTGCCATTACATTATTACCTTTGAGGTTACATATATATATGGATATATAGATATGTAGATATATAAATATATATATATATATATATATATATATATATATATATATATATATATATATATATATGTAT
>WIPJ01032749.1:73948-119089 GCA_018155075.1 Cassiopea andromeda | reverse complement strand
ATATATATATTTATACATATATATATATATTTTTATATTTATATATATATTTTATATATATATATATGTAAAATTTGTAAATACTGTTGGAAAGAAAATTATCGATGGTCTCAGAAAAGCATTTACTATTGGCTTTGGTGCATCAGAACATTCCATTTTTGCTATCACACAAAGGTTATTGTCCAGAAGTAAGTCTGCTTTTGAGTATGCTTTTACATACCCATTTCTTAAAAGTCTCTGGAAATGGCTTACAGCAAGATTCAAAGAGATAATAGTTATAATACTACTCCCAATCCTTTGCAGCTTAAGTCCATTTTTAGAGCATTGTCCCAGAATAAGAGCATAGAGGTATTAAAACAATGCAAACTGCATTATGAAGAATATCCATTCTCCTCAGAATTCTTCATTTTGTGTTAATGATAACTCGAAGGATATTTTGGATTCAAATGCCATCTTGAAGAGTGATGATCTGTTGTGCACAAATGGCTTGATCTCACATTCATAAAAAAACCTAAATGTTCATAATCTGTTGCATCTCTCTATCAACCAGTTGATAAACATCACATCATTATGCTTCTACATTACTATTCAAATTCAAGTGAAAGCTCTCTTTGAAACAAAGAATCTTCATTCTTTTGCTGGCACAGCGCTCCATTGAAAGCCATATTCCTGTTTCAAGTCTACGAGATGGCCATGTAACAATATTGATAGGGTGTATTGCAGAATTGTATTAACAATCATTTCTCACAGGCTCGGCAGAATTTACACTGACCACGTTATGAGACAAAGTACACCTTCTAGGAGACAGATACTCACAAACCAAATTTTATTGGATAATATGCAATAGTAACAGAAGATGTCATTACATTTTTTATTATTTCTAATGCACATAGGCCAATAAGTAATACAGACACTTTAAACTCATTCCTGAGACTGGATAGGTAGCTACTACTTTGAAAAGCTCTTTAATTTGAAAAGTATTTGCTAATAAATGAATCTTAGCCATACTCTTTAACCTTCATTACTGTTTGTTTTTAAGTATAGATCGTAAATACCTTCAGAATTTGAGGAAACTTAGTAAGGTATCCACATCAACACAGCAACAATGTTTGATATTTAAGCTACCACAGTTATGTCCACAGCTAATACACGGAAAAGTTTCTCCAAAAAAGCATGAAAAACTCTTAGTCTCTCTCCAAAGCCATAATGTATATAATATTCGTGAAATACGCAGCAGAAACATGATTTATTTCCTCTTTGCGTCTAGTGTACACTAACTTTCTGCCTTACTAGGGTGCCATTATGGATTTGCATGCCAGGCCACTGTTCTGTATACAATGGGATTAGCCAGTCAGCGCTCTAGTTCTTTTAACTCTATGATACACACCAACAATCTGTACACAAAGTTAATCCCAATAATCAAACCTTAGAAAATATGCCAAGCCACTTTAGCATAAATAATTCATTCATGACATTGTAATTGAAGTCCTGTTTAGTATTGGACTGCACACCAAAATATAAATATGAAGTTACACTGGAATACATCACAACTTAGAACATAAGCTCAGCAATCTCATCATAAAAATTAGGTCATGAAATTATTATTCACAACCCATTCAATGGTGAACTACACACAAAAAATTTGTACTAATTCGGGTAAGGATGAGCCAAACAAAAATAAATATTATCTGGCAGCACACTCCCAATAGCAATAGTATGATGGCCATATTGCTGTACTCCTTCAACAAAACACTTTCGCAAATGGTGCATTATACAGGCCCTACACAGAAAGGGGCAAGAAACCATAATGTTTTATGATTCCTATTGGCACCAAGCAGCTAACTCAAAAATAACACAGGACTTTCTCGAATTCATGAAGAACAGATAGGCCTACTCCAAATGGAATATACACGCACAATCATCTTTGCCATTTGAACTCGCTCACTTGCTCTTTTTAGAAACTCACTATCCAAACAACCAAAACAGACGGCAGCAAAAATACAAACTCTCAATAATGCACTAAATGTGCTTTTGAATTAGAATGAAAAAGAACACTTACCTGGCAAGAAAACAGCCATCAGCCATTACAGAAAACAACCCAAAATGGTGACTACTCTTTATACGGCGATTGTCTACTCCAGAAGGATGCCTTGACAGGATAAGACAATGTAAAGAAAATGGAATCTGTCAACTCCAGCACAAAAATCTGTGAACTCATCACAGCCAGAACCATCAGTCAAAGATTGCGTGGACAAAAACTCGATTCTCTCAGCGAAAAGGAACAAAATAGCCACAAAATTTAGCAACTTTACGAGATTTTTACAGGTGCCACCCTTGGGAACTGGCCCCAGCCCAGCCAAGCAGCCCCCCTCATATTTTTTTGAAGACAATGAATTCTCATGGCTCTACTGATTCAAGAAACAACAATGACCCATTATCTTCTTTTGTTTTGCCATTGTTCACAGCACCCTCCACATAAATTATCATAGAGGCATCTTAGTATATAGTATATATATATATATATATATATATATATATATATATATATATGATATATGTTCTGAGACTAGATCCATTTTCACCAGTGCCGAATATGAAAATGATAAAAACGACTTAATTTTGAATGCTAAAAAGCAATATCCAATCCATTCAACAAAGTGAAATTTTTAGTGGTTAAATACCACTCCGTAAGTAATGTATTGCATACAGTTTGACCATTCAACGGAGTTACAATCTCTATGAACAGTCCTTGGAACACCAATTAATTACTGCATGTTTTCTGATAAAAAGAATTTTCTTACCTTTGTCAAGCAATTGAAGTCCTCTCCCCCCTAAAAACATTGTTAAATTAAGTGTTTTTTTGTCAGAGAAGTGTCTGCAAGCATAGCGACTTTTTCTTTACTTTTCAGCACAATATATAGCAATATTGTTTTAAAAGGGAGAGCAGGATAATGCTAAATAATCAACAGAAATAATATAAGTGTTCCAAGATGTATGACATAGACTGTAAGTGCATTCACAATGTATTCTCAAATAGGTGTACCAAAGTGCTAAGTAAGCCTATGTTGCATGTCTAAGGACATTAGCAAGAATATAAAAACTGCATAGAATTAGGACTTCAGTGAGTGCACAGAATCATCTGGTGATGTCATCTGAATTTTGATGGAATATATTCAAATCTTTTTTGATTTCTAACTGTATAATGAAGCAGATCAAAAGAGAAATAGAATAATTAATATTGCATCAATTGTGTAAAAGTTTATCTACAAACAGTGTTATAACTTGTTACACACAACAGTTGTAAGTCTTGATGAAGCTTGAGCCTTTGCATTATTTTTAAATTGTTCTTAACTTTTAGTGACTCTGAGACTTTTAGCAACTCCTATTCTTATAACTTGTATCCAAAAGATAAGTGTGTATTTGGTAAGAATATTGGGTTCTTTCTTTGTACTATGCTTTTCTGTTTGATAGATGATAGGTTGCTCAGGTTTATTCGTCATTAATGGTGGTAGTAATATTCAATCTGTTATGTGTTTGATTTCATGGCCTTTCTTCTATAGTTTTATAGTGTATCATCTATAAAACAACTATTTATATCAATAATTTTTACTGTAATGCAATATTCAGTATGAATAATTGTATACATACATACATACATACATACATACATACATACATACATACATACATACATACATACATACATACATACATACATACATACATACATACTTTGTTTTATGTTTATATGCTACTATCTTGCAAGATCCTTCCATTTAATGCTGCATTTGCATGTATTGAGCAAATTTATGCTCCAGTTGCATACTATATATGTTTTGTTGTTTTTTCTAGTACTAAAAGCAAGCATTCAGCTAGACCAGTGGGATTTGTCTTCAATAGTGACCAGTCGTCTCCCAGTGATATTTACCTTTCTTCAATGGATAACTCTGATGGCATTATGAATTATGTGAACTGTGGCACTAACAATTCTCTGGTATGTGATAGCTCAAAGATACCAAGAAGCAAGCAGACACTGCTTGATGATAGGATGCTGAAGGTGTCCCCAGTAGCAGTGGCTGCAAGTAAGCTACCAAGTTCTTTTGCAGTCGATCCAGAGTTGACAGAGCTTGAAAAGTCACTAGCAGATACCAGAAAGAGCATTGATGCAAAGTTCTACAAATCGTTAATGCAAAATTCAATTGGTAATGCAGAGCAATCACATATGCATGATGTGAACGTGGATTTAAATCAAGGAGAAAATGGACAAAGCCATTCAATAGATTTTTCACCTTGCACAACAGATATTTCTCATATGAGCCCAACTCATAGTGCCGTTGAGACAGGCAAGCAGCAACCATTAAACAACCATTGTAATTCACCTCCACCGTATGAGGTAGCACTAACAACACTTGAAAGGCATAGAGGTAGAAAGTCAACTTCCAATGAGATTGGTAGGGCAACTGCTGAATCAGATATGAGAGCATGTGTTGATACGGACTGCAGAAGTCTTTTCTCACCAACAGGGTTATGTACACCTGATTCAACTATCGGAGACAAACCACGTTACTTAGCAAGAAAGGCTAGTGGCAGTAGGAGAAGTATTAGAAGTAAAGTAAACAGTGAGCATCTGGAAGAATTTGTCCCAGAAGGATGCCCAATATATGCTTCTCCAAGTTATGAATTCAATGGACCCTCTTATGAATTTATTGGCAACAGAAATAAACTAATGGTTGCTCAATCGGAATCCAACATATCATCTGACAAAAGTTATTCCATATTGGCTAACAGAGATCATGTTCATAGCAATCGTAGTATTGTTCATACAAGAGTAAGAGATGTTGATGACATTATCAAAGAAAAGATTCACATACGATCAAAATCCACTGATAAGGTAAATGAGTTAGCTCCATTCTTACATATCCCACAGAGATCATCATCCTTAGATGTTGACCTTAGAGAGAAGAGTGTCCATGGTAATACATTGACATCATCTGTAAGAGCAAGTGAACAAAGTATTCCATGGCGATTGCAAAGCTCTAGTCTCAATGAAGTGAATATAGTGAGTGACAAAATCAGAGTCTCAGTACAAGATGGAGACCTTTATCATAGTACTTGTGATTATCCTCATACTGAGAAAGGAAATAACTGTAACAATTATTCTTTGCAGTTTGCAAGCATTAATGACACTTTCACAAAAATTGATAAAGCATTTGGCTTTACATCCTACGTCAAGCAGCATCCTGTACATAAATGTAAAAGTCAAACAGATCGACTTAGTACTCAGAATATTCAAGAAGCAGTCTCTGTAACTGTCAGTGGTGATTCCTGTGACATTGAGAAACGAAATGTGCTATTACTCCCAACAGTTTCAAGTGCTGAAGATAGTGCTCAGAGTTTTTCTGTCCAGTCCTGTAGTAACCTAAGTAGAAGCAATGACTACTCTGTAGAGAAAAAGAAAAGTGAGGCTGAAGAGAGCCTGGAAGCAGCCATTACTGAATTCCATTCCACACTCTCAAATATACCTACGAATCACTCTGTACATACTAGTACACATCCACCAGAACAGCTATCTACCATTTGCAGTCACATATCTCCCACAAAATACCCATGTCCCAGAACGCCTTTGCCAGTCAAAGGTTATGATCAGGAGCAGGTGGAGACAATGACTAGAAAAGTAAGGAGTGGTGATGGGGATTGGCCAAGAGTTAAAGTAAATGTTTCTCAAAATATAGCCTCACTCCCTACTAAAAGGGAGAAATTTGTCATCACAAATGCTAATAGACAACTTGTGCATTTGCATTCTAGAGGATATGCAGTAGGTAGAGGGCGAGTACAAGAATTAGTTGGTAAGTTCTCTCAAACTCCTGACAATGATTTTGACTCATTTGTATCAGTGAGGCCTGGTGAGCATTTAAGGTCCCACAATGAAACGAAAGTTCCTGTCATAAGTGGTATGACTGATTCTAGGCATGCTAGATTTAATGTCAGAGATTCAAACTACATTGAAAAGCAGTGCGAAGATGAAAGAGATACTCAAATTCAAAGGCTTCCCCAAGCAATTGAGATAAAAGCCCTCGAATCACCGTTGAAGAAGAAAATTAGTGTTGTTGTTCGTCCAAAGCATTACATGGATGCCGTGAGTCATTTGCACATTGCACCACACAGTTCTCCATTAGGTGATTGCTCTGAGCAAGTAATAGATTCCCATCCTGGGCTTGGAGGTATCTTGCAAAGTAATGTGAATAGACATGGTAGGTATATATTTCTGATAGTTTTGGTGATCTATTGCCCATTTACATTGATTTTTTCCAGGCTTTGCAAATGGCATAAAATGTCAGGCTTGGCATAAATTTTCAATAATGAGCAGATTTGACATATTAAGGGATTACAAAATGTTTTATAATCCTTTAATTTGTAAAAGTTGCTCCAGGTATGCAAAATCTGCTCATTATCGCATTAGATTAACAGCTGAATATATGCACTGTCCATCCTTTGTATTTGTATGAAGTATAGCGGCTAAATGTAACTTAGTGTAAAGTTCATAAATGTTTGGTTCACAGAAATTATTTTATCTTTATGTTTTACTTGGCAGATTTCCGGTAGAGTAGAAACAGAAAAACCATACGCTCAAGTGCCAAATTACCAGGGGACTCTAATAAGCAGGGGGTCATACAAAATTCATAGATTTAGTAAACTGAGGGTCAACATAAATGAGGGGTCAAAATTTGAGAAATGATTTGAAATGATTATAAAGCTTCGGGAAGAACAAAAGCAGGTTTTCATAAAGCATAAAACCAACATTTATACAGAAGCACACTATTTTGCCTTGCAAATTGGGCATAAATACCTTATGCGTATTTGAATTCCCATGGTACTATATATTCACTCAGACTCAAGTTCACGCTCCTTGAATGTGGATGAGCACTATAAAATTGAATAAAAGTCAAAGGTTGCAAGCGGTTTTATGTCAAAAAGTTAAAAATAATGAACATTGTGTGGGGATTCCGTGAATACCGAAAGGTTTGGATGCCGAAGGTTAGGCAGCTCTCAGTTGTCTTTAATGGCTTGGCTTGAAGATCAAGGGCTACCATTAAAGGACAAGAAGTCATTTACCAAGAGAAGTATCAAGATTTTGTAAGTTCTTTTGCAAGCTTAGCGCCAGTTTCAGAAATCCAAATTATCGCAAGTCTCTGATTCCATGAGCCATCTTAGGATTTGACATATCAGTAACAGTACGAAAAGGAGATGTATCTGGCAAGGTTTTCGAGAAGATGAAGGAATTCATTGATAGTTGTTACCTAGAGCTAGGTAAATTTTTATAACTGAAAATCTTATCAATGAAGACCAAGAAGATGAAATAAACATCTTTCGTTTGTACTTCGATGTCATTATTGTTATTGTTCATGTTTTTCATCACAGACCTCATGTGTCCAACATTCTATTCCATAAGAGTGGGTGACAACAAGCAGGAACATCACTAGCCCTTTCTACCAGGGGTTTGCAAGACCAAAGTTGCCAATAGAAAGGTGTTGCCACTGACTAAGCGTATGGTCACTTAGTAGTTCTCCTAGGAAGGATGTGGTCAGTCATTAAGCAATTCTCAAGGAGTGATGGACCTGTAAGGAGGGAACATAACTGACTACTTTTATCAATGAGTCCAGCAGCAAATAGAATTCTGTGACATACTAGGGACGGTATCAGGATGGCAGAGGAATGAAGTGTAAGGTGCCTATGGTGAAAGCCGCAGAAAATTTTTTTCTAAGCATACCCTTAAGAACTGCAAAAAATGTGAGAAACGCCTATTTTATCGATTTAGATAGCTTTCAATCAGGGTTAAGAACATAGTGAATCGTCTGAAAAACTGGTATTGACATGCCCTTCCAACTCCACCACATAGCTCGTTATGAATCTTCGGTTTGAAAACAATCCAGCAAAGGAAAACAATTATCACAGAGAAAGATTCAGCAATCTATGAGAAGTAATCTCTGAGAGGTGAAAAGGTTTATATTTATACAGTTGTATGTCTTCTTGGTTTTTGAAAAGATAATTACCAAGATTATCAAGGTTTTCCTCAATCATTGTTGACCACAAATGTCATTTTCTGAGCTTCAATATTCTAAGACAGGGGCTGATGCCTGATGATAGAGACAAGAATTATCAGTATATCCTCAGTAGAATAGCAGCTGTTTCCAATGTGCGGACAAGACTACTACGACATTAGAGGATGTCACCTCCTAGAGCTCCTACTTTGGAGCACCCTGTTGACAATGTTTTCTTATGAGAGTGCATGTACTGTAGGTATATTTTTTGTTGTGAAATATCAATTGCTATCAAAATTGAGGTATTGTCGGAAAAATGCGCATGAATATTGGTGCTTTTTGATACCACAGGGAATCCTAAATTTGCCGACAAAAGCTAATATTTTAGGAATTTGCCTACAGCCTCTGAGGCCAGGGGGTTACACATCCCATGCACCCCCCTCTAACTATAGCGATGCCCCTGAAGACAAGTGACCAAAAGTCCCACAGTGTTCTTTGATTAGTTTCCCTAAAGAGACAGCACTTTCTTTAGCAGTCTTACTATCTCCAAGAGTGCAGTTTTTTGGATTATCTCCAGCTTGATCTTTGCTGCATCCTCATTCACATGTCCAGCAAATCTTTGTGACACAGCTTCTAATGCACCAATCATGACAGGTAGTACAGTAACAGACTTCATTTTCCACAATCTTTGCATTTCTTCCTTCAGCATTTTGTATTGTTCTATTTTTTCTATCTCCCTATCGTTAGCTCTTTTCTCTCCTGGAATTGCGCAAACTATTGTCTTTACTTCTTTCTTCTTTTGTCAAGTACAGTAGAACTTGCATAATTCGGATTGGGTTTATCTGGATTTTGGTGTATTCCAGACAGAATTGCTAAGTCGGATTAATTTCCTATTAAAATGTACTAAAGTAATTCCCATTAATCTGACTTCCTAGTCTGGATAAATGACTAAACTGGACTATATGTTTGGGCAATTGTGCAATTTTTATGGTAATCCGGATAAACGATCTTAGAAATATATCAATAGACACAGGTGTGTTCTTCACTGTGGTACTCTATCCTAACTGCATACATTATAACCATTAAGTGACATGATATCCTGTTTCAAGCAGAGGCGAGCGTATTGGCAACACCGTACTCATTATGGCTTCAAGGCGAAAGCACACAGATCGTACGTATAAAGAGAAATTTAGAGTAATTAGCTAAATTTTGCGATGAGAATCCGGGAATATGAAGAAAAGGTGTTGACTTTAAGTAATATAATGAAGGTAGAAACGAAGAGAAAAATTGTTAATGCCATGGAAAATCCACCAGATGCAAGAAAGGGTACAATACAGCATGTAAAAAGTGTACTTTTTCTGACGCCGATGCCGCTCTTATTATTTGGTTTTGTCAGTATTGTACCGATCCTGATTTGAGAATAGATGCAGACTTGCTTGTAGCAAGGGCTAGCTATTTCTGTAGTGAATTCGGTTTCAACATTTTGGAAATAACTTCCGGATGAATCCACTGATTTAGAAAACACTATGTTGTGGGGAAAATTTTGAATTCTGGTGAAGCAGGGGGAGTGAAAGGATTGCGAAAGAGTGGAAGGAAGGAAGGAGGCTAAAAGAGATCGTAGAGTTGTATGAACCAGAGAGCATTTTTAATGCTGATGAAACCAGCCTGTTTAACCAGAAAAAGGCCTAGGATTTATTGGTATAAAGCAGCATGGTGGTAAAAGAAAGCATGAATTGAGGTCAAAAATTGCGGCTGTTAGATGTGGACAAGAGCCAAATGCCTCTGACTCAGAAATTTACTTCATGTTCCTGTTACTTACAAGGCAAATAAGAAAGCATGGGTGACAAGGGAACTGAATGGTTAACAAACCTAGACAGACAAATGAAACTTAAATGTAGAAAATTGCAATGGTAGTCAACAACTGCACAGCCCATCCGTCAATAGTTTTAGAGAATATAGAACTGATATTTTTATTGCCCAATCGACCAGCATAGTGCAGCTGATTGATGGAAGGTTCATAAAAAACTTAAAATATTTTAATTGAAGGACCCTTGCACCATGTCAGCTAGCCGCTGCTGAGGATAAGGTCCCATTCAATGGAACATTCTACAAACGATTTTAACGTTGAAAAGGTCGTTGGTAGCACAAGCAACAATTGAGAGCTCCCTTCGTTCTACTTGTTTCATTGCACATAGTGCTAGATGTTGATACTCATCACGGGGGAATCTCAGTTCCTGGAATTTCCTCGAACATAGACAACTGTGAGGATACTGATTTCCACATTATGTTTTGGAGCGTTTGGAGAATACCTACCCTAACCAGCTGGCACCACTTGATGAATTCGTGAACCTGGACAGGGATAATGAGACACACGATACGCAAGCTTTTCAATGAGCAAATTAGACACACGCTGCTGATAGTAGGCGTAGAATCATTTGTGCGCGACCTGTATTTACGAATAAAATTTTTTCAGTTAACTGAAAATATTGTTGCAAGCTTTAAAAGATCTAAAAAAAGAGCATAATTGAAGGCATTTATGTCATAGTTAGTACTCTCTGTTCCTCTGCAAGAGCATGAAAGTCCCTTTCATCCTCGCTTTCTTTGCTGTGCTAACTTCCCATTTCCTGTTTCATTCCTATTTCATTTCCTGCTCTTTGACTTTATCCAGCTCTATTTTTCCAAAATATCTTTAACCTTCCTCGGTAATTTCTGTAATCATTTTTCCACTGAGAAGCCTTAGTCCTTCTGTTTTACTCAACTTTCCTGTATTGATACATGCTACGCCACACTTTTTGATTCTGAATTTCATACCAATATCGCAACTACACACCTCAACTGTTTTTATCACTTCTCATTCGTTCCATCTACTTTCAAGTCATCCATGGACAATACATGGTTAGCCTTAAGACTGCCTAGCATATATCCAGGATCTTAGTCATAAGTATTATGCAAAAAATAAAAATGAAGGGAGAAAGACTGTCACCTTGAAAGATACCTTTCTTGCGAGGCACTGTTCTTCCTACAGTTAATCAGTTAAGTATGTATTTGTTGTTTTGACCATATCTTTCATTTGTCTCAGAAGTCTTTCCTGCATTGAGGGCAGATTTTGTAACCAATAACCCTGTACCTCATCAGACCCAGGCGCTGTCCAGTTAGGGAGCTTTCTTACTGTATTTTTCAACATTTCCACTGCAATCACAACATTCTTTTGATACATGCTATTTACTTCTTTTCTAACATCCTTTAACCATTCTGCCTTACTATTGGGATGAATATCATTATCACGAATTCCCGACCAAAGTCTCACACACTTCTCTGGATCTGGCATGCTCTTTTCACCTCCTGGCTTTCCTTTCATCTCCTGATAAACCATCTTTTGATCTTGCTGATACATTCTGTTTACTCTGTGTTGCTCTATTCTTTGTTTATATCGCTTCAGCTTTCATATCTCTTCAGCTTTGCTTTAATACTTCCATTGCTTTTGAAATTCCCTTTTCTTTCCAATTCAGTATATTTCCTCAACTTTCTCATTTTTCCTTTTGCTATCTTTAAAAGATTTTAATATGTCTCCGTATTTCAATTATTGATTCTTTAAGTCTTCTTTTCCACCATGGTTCTGGCTTTGCTCCTGCTTTTATATGTTTCTTTAGGCCAAACTCTTTTGCTATCCATACACTAGTTGCAACAGTAAGATTCATTTCGTTCATATTGTTAGTATCAATATTAGTTGTGGCTATTGGTGCTGTCAGTGGCCATTTTCAGTTTTTTTCTTTCCACTCTCTTAAATGCTATTCTATCACAATGTTATCCTCCTCCCATGAATTGCCTTATCTGATCTATAATGCCCCTTTCATCTACAGTTAAGTCCATCTCTTCACATGTCTTTTCCCTAACACTGAAATCATAACTAGCAACCTATCACCTCTAACTGTTTTATATAAACTTCTTCAACAGTGCTATTAGCTTCATAGTGGTCTGTCTCCCCCCCCCCTCTTAATTTCCACATTATTAACACCATTGCTTCTAGTTTTAAATCAGAAGGCCAACCATTCTTCTTAATTGCCCTAGCCTTGTCACAAATCCTCTGCTCATGATATCAAACATTCCTCTAATACTGTTATTATTTATGTCTGTTAAATATGCATCTCAAAGCAATATACTTAATGCTTTGGTAATTTGGAATGTGATTGCAGATAACTGCCTGTCGTCAAATGAATCACAGTACTTTCTCCTTTACTACAATTACTTAACAATTAAGTACCAATCTTAAAATCCGGGCTGTCCCTAGTAAGGCTGGCGTTTTTGTATGTTCAATCGTCAAAGTAATTCCAATGCCCTTTACAAATGTCTCAAGTCTTGTAGATACTGCTCCTATTGCATAAACTATTACTGGACTGACCAATGCCTTTCGCATGTCCCAAGGCTTAGCGATTTCATCCTTTAAAGGTCCATATTTCTCTATTTTTTTCAATTTCTTTTTCAAGTACTCTAACATCTCCAGGTATTGCAACATCAATTATCTTAGCCTCATTGTGCATTTTATAAACATTAACAATATCTGGCCTTTGAGCATCTATTTCCATATCACACTGTATAACGCAAATAACGCAATCCCGCAATATTGTTATATTACTTTCAATCATGCCTTCTTGTCAGTATTCATACCATCTTGCTTTTCAATCAATATATTTCTTACAAAGTTTCCAATGTATGTATTTCCCAATGTTGCCGTAGCGTCTTTTATGTGTTTTCCGAGCCAGCTTGCTACATTTACTGATGATATGTGAGACTGTTTTATTTCTTTCTCCGCACATCTTACACATTGGGGAATCACTGGTCTTGTCTATATAGAACTTTGTATTGGTTGACCTTATCGCTTGTTCTTGGGCACTGGCAATCAGAGCTTTTTTGCAACCTTTCAAATCACTGCCGCTCAACCAGTTCCAAGATTGTATGCGATTTTTTCCATCTAATTCTCTCAAATATTGACCATGCATAACTTTGTCTTTCCAAGAATTGTAAGCCCTGCACCACTCGGTCTCTTTATAGATTGTTGTACTCACAACATCTTCTGTATTAATTGTACCAGCCAAGGTTATTCTCCTCAGCCATGATGCAACTTCTGCAACTAAGCAGACCTCTCCCTCCTTTATTCTTGGTACATACAATCTATCAATATCACTCTTTGGATGAAATTCTTTGTTTATGGTCATGCTCTTTCTTGTTTTTCTATCCATGTCATCAAGCGCATTCTTACACCAATTCAGAATCCCTGCCCCATATTTCAACATCAAAATTGCCTAAGTATTGAGGGCTCTAATTTTTTGTCGACCATTTAATTTGCTTCTCATTACAAGCCTTGATCTCCTGAAATCTTCCCATTGGAAATTCCTAATCTTATCATTTTCTCTTACAGAATCGAATTCCAATATTCCTAAGTATTTATAACCTTCCTTTTCTATATCTTTTATGATATCACCTGATGGTAGCTCTATTCTTTCAGTTGATGTCTCGCCTTACCTCCTTTCATAAGGATTCCATACTTTTTAATCCCAAATTCCATTTGAATATCACCACTAATTATCTGAACTGTCGAAAGTAGGCCATTGATCTCTCTCTCATCTTTTGCAAACAGTTTCAAATCATCCATAAACAGAAGATGATTTAACGTGTCACCATTTTTAAGGGTATACCCACACTTGACTTTCCTAAGGATTTCAGTAAGGGGTATCCGACACACAACAAACAACAATGGAGATAAACTATCTCCTTGGAGATACATCTCTTTATTTTAACATTTGCCAAGAATTCTCTGTTTCATGGTAAATTAACATTCCATCTCTTGATTGATCTCTCTATGAATTTTATTAAATTGTCAGCAACATTGCTAATTTTGAAACTCTCAATAATCCAAGAACTGGGAATTATGTCGTTTGGTTTCTTATAGTCAACCCAAGCCATGGCTAGGTTAGTATGTCTTTTCCTACAATCATTCATTACTGTTTTATGAATGAGCAGTTGACCTTTTCTACCCCAACTTTCCTTCCTCCACCCTTTCTGCTCAGTAGTACGCCTATCGTTTGATTGAAGGTAGCTATACATAGCAGTTGAAATGAATCCTGTCATTAGCTTCCACATGAGGGGAAGAAAAGAAATTGGCCTGTAGTTCTCAACAACTGCACGTTTATTTGGATCGTTCTGGCACAGCACAGTATTGCCTGTTGTCATCCATCTAGGAATCTCGTATCCATTTATGATCATATCATTCATCTGATTTGTTATTCTGCTGTGAAGGGTTGTTAATTGCTTTAGGCAATATTCCTGCACCCCATCAACCCCTGGACATTTCCAGTTAGTAGTCTTCTTTGTTTGCTTTTATACCATCTCTGTTGAAATCATTCAATCTGTTTGCTTCTCATGACAAGCCCCCTCCTTTTTTAACTCCTTAAACCATCCGGCATTTGCATTGAGCTTTACTTCCTTGCCCCATATATTGCTTCAAACGTCTTCACTTTCTTTTGCGTCAGGCATCTCATGAATTACTGTTATACTATTTAGTTGTTGGTAAACATTTTTCTGGTCTTGTTACAACAACTTATTCATTCTGAATTGGTCTAAGCTTTTCTGGTACTATTTAATTTTCTTACTCTTTGCTTTCGCCCAATGTTTCAGTTTCTCTAATACTACATCTGGTCCTTTTTTCCTAATGAAATATGTTCTTTCTAGATCTTTATATTTTACAGCTTTCTTCAGATCACCTTTTTTCTTACGCTCAATTATATTTATGTGCCTACATATCTCTGTCATCGAAGACTGAATTCATCTTTTCCACCAATGCTCCTTGCTGTTACTATGTCTCAGTTGAACAGCTTTAAGTCTAATTGCTCCACCTATATAAATAGAGCAGGCTTTGATTAGGGTATTAGTTCCACTCAAATTCTCTGTTCTCATTTCGCTCAAAACCCTATTCACTTTCCTAACTTTCCCTCAGAACGCTTCTCTCTATCTTTTTAAATCCAGCAAACTTACTAGATAATTTCTCGTCAATGATATGATTTATTCTTACTAAAATATATCTTTCTTCCTGATCAAGTTCTTCACCTTCTTCTAAGATACAACTATTTTCTATACCAGCTGCATCAAGATTCTCAGCTCCATAGCCTTCCCCTTTATCTTCACCCCCAGTCTCTTCGCCCCCCTCACAATTACTATCATTCAACACCCGCCATTTAATGTCTTCAAGCTCTATATTTGTCAACCATCCATTCTTTTTATCATGCGTACTTGATCAACTAGCCTCTGTTCCGTCACCACTATTTGGTATGTCTTTCCAGATAGCATGCATTCTCTTCCTGTATCCTCTAAGTAGCTTTCCTTCCTCATCCATCAGTTTACTCAAGAAAGAGCACTCCATAACAGCTATATTTACCTCCCTATTCCAACTCATTCTGGCAGTAGCATGATGATTGTCGGGCCTGCGCTGCTCATCCACAGGACACCTACTGGATGAGACACCTTCACATAAAGTTCCAGTGCCATTCATGTTGTTATTTCTTTCATTATTCTCATACATTTTCACCCAAATGAGGGTTGGTTGATATACGGTTAGCCATCCGTAGTATTTTTATTGTGACACCATCACTAGGAAAGCTGCCATTCAATGCTGAAGAGTCCCTCCTACCTATGAGACAGACTTAACCCTCCCCGGACACCAACCTGGTATTTCATAGTCTCAGGGAGAGCTTACATGTACTACACCTTGCTCAAGGGTGATCTTGAGGTAGTTGGGGCAAAGGGTAACCTCATTACCCCACTTTGAAACTTCAGAACAGGATACAAATTAATGTCATACCCATGATGGCTATAATTATTATTATTATTTTTTAAAAAATTATTATTATTTTATAGTTCACTAATAAATGATCTTTCTCTTTCTTATAGTAAAGGAGTGCTCGTCAATCTCTCTATGGGTGCTATTGGGGTTATTGGTTCATCCTGCAATTTTCTTTTATCCGTACTACATGAGTTTCATTTTGATAAGACTACCACGAAAAGAATAATAATGAAATCAATGAGCATCTCTATTCGATCCAGCTGTTACATTTTCTGTCGTCGAAACAAGCTTGGACTAACCTTGAACTTTTAACTATTTAATTTACCAGGAGTCACATCAAAGAAGCTATTATTAAATCCAAAAGGGGAATGTGGATGATAAAGTGTTTGTCTAGGTATGTTTCACATGAAGGAGTAGACCAAATCTACAACTTATTTATTAGACCTCATCTTGAATAAGTTGACATCATTTACCATAAAAATGACCCACAAATGACCCTTGATGTTACAAAAAGACTTGAGCAAACATTGTACGGTGCAGCTCTCACTACAACAGATTCATGGAGAGGCACAAATTGGCAATGGCTCCTTGATGACCTAGGGTGAGAAAGCTTATATAATAGCAGATGGTTTAAGAGACTAAGTCACTTCTTCAACCTGTGGAAAACTCGTCACCCAGTATACCTGTTCGAAGATATACCTACTACCCGTGAAATTTCATATTCCCGTAGAAATGTAATTGAATAGGATTCAGCAATATGCAGAACTGTTCACTTTTCTTCTAGATATTTCCAGAATGTGCTCATTGAATAGAATGCATTAACGGACGATGTTAAGTCAAATACACCAGGGGAATTTAGAAGCAAGCTGCTTACAAAAATAAAACCAGATGGGAAATCTGCGTATGAAGTTCGTAACATTCGTGGTATTTGGTGCTTAACAAAGATCCACTTAAGATTTAGCCCATTTAATAAACACAAGTTTCAACATAACTTTGATTGCCTAAATCCAATTTATGTATCTATTAGGCATTGAGGATAGTGAGCATTTTCTCCTGCATTGCCCTCAATATGATCAAATGCACAATGATCTCTTTGGTCACCTTTTGGAGATCCCTGGACTTAGCTTACTAATCTGAGCTCCAAGGCCTTATGCGACCTACTCCTCTTTGGTAATGAAAGTTTTAACAATATTCACAACAGGTTGATTTTTGAAACTAAAATATCATTTATTTTGTCTACTGGAAGGCTGGAGTGAAGCCTGGATTCCCTGTGGCTATGGTGGTTCAAAGACTGCATACGGTGTGTCACTGATGCACATCAAAAATAGATGTTGCCATATTTAGCATAATGCGGCACCATTGAAGTGATGCTGTGCTGCTGTTGGTATGTGCATTGCGGTTGGTATTACAGTTCGTGTGGCTGTATGGAAGCTGGGCTTCATTTGAATAATATATCAGCAGCGCTAAGCCCCCATATTCCTTTTGTTTGTGCTAAGTTAGTACTGTTAAATGACTGCATCACCTACATTCGAGACTACAATCATTGCCAACAGTTGTTGGAATGCAGCAGAAAATAGATATGAATGTACTGTCTTTCCTTCACATGCCTTTATAATTAATCACCCCATAGACAAAAACAATAGCCTTCTCCCCCCAGGAACGTTGTTGAATTTTGAAGATAAGACATTGGGTAGGACGAACCATTCTCCAGTGCTAAGTAACTGAGTCCATATCTCGAAATAACTCGATATTGTAGGGGTGACGGGTAGTAGAGGACAGAAAAGTGCAGAAATTGTGCTATACATTCCAACACTTTTGGGAACCATCATTCCTGCTGTAGGTGGTGAAGGGAACTAAAGCATATAGTTTTTCATGCTTGAAATTGCAATAGTAAAAAGAGTACCTCACAGACTCTTTACTCTCGAGAGAAAACTCAAATTATTTGCTGGAAATCCTCAAAGTATATTATTGCAATTTTACCATAATACTCTTTGATAGTAAACTATTCAGATCGACCTTTCATTTTTTCGATTTTTGTATGAGTTTGATAGACAGTATGGTTATTTCTACATCTACCAAAACTTGAGGACAATCAATAGAGCAGAACAAGGGGGAGAGTGCCAGTGAGGGTTTCAAAGCTGAATTATATGCCAAAGAACTCTTGCCAAACATCATGAAAATTACATCATACTGTTTATAAAAGAATGAAGTATACAACTCCACCTGTCATTTTTTGATTAAATGCTGCATGGTTCTAAGAAAAGCAGAAATATTGCTTTTTGCTTATGAAGAGATGGTTTGATTTGACCCGCGCATAGCACTGAAGGAAGCCATACAGCACATGTTACATATCTTTTGCTATGCAGACTCTCAAATCGTTACAATCATATGTTGGGGTTGAACCTTATTGTTAGGATTGTTAGCAATTTACAGCTCTAGAGTGGGGGCGTACGTGAGATGGGCCAATTCAAAGATTTATCATCCATATTTTGGACTACCTAATATTTGTCTTGAAAAGAAGCCAAGCAATTCGTAGGTGAGATCTATCCCCGTATTAATTTTCGTTTTCTTTTTCAATCAACCAATCGCATTAAAAATTCAAGTGTTGTCGTCCAAGTCATGTTCACTCTTTGGTACATAAGCTTACCTGTAATATTTTTAGAGCTATTTATTATGGTAAAATGTAATGCCATTTTGTTGTTTGATGCAGAAAGCATTTAAGGGTTAACAAGAAAGAGAAAAGCATTAAAGGTGATTCCTCATCCATTGGGGACCGTATTAATGAAATTAGTGATAGCACTTTCATTCATGATTTACTTATTCACTAGAGTTTGCTTATCCTTAGAGATTGACCAAACTTAACCAGCAAAATCCGTAGATACCACTATACCTTTTCCAATCCCAATAGGTTTCTTGTTGTGGTGTCATCTGTTATTTCCCTTCTTAGTTATCTCCTTGTTTAGGCATCTTCAGCCAGTTTACTTATTATCATCCATTTTCGCCCTTTCTTCTAAGCGTTTATTCAATTACTGCGTTTTGAGTTATCCTTATAAAAGCTCCCATTTTTTGCATTTATTAACTGAGGGATGAGATAAGCTAATCTCTAGGCGTTCTATATAGGTCTAAAGCAAATTACTGGATGAGTACGTAACTGATATGTCAATGCAACAGATTTGTCAATATTGGTGCGGGTGTTGATAGCAATCTGCAAATTAAAATTGACTGTTCTCTCTATTTTATCTGAAATATTACTCATAATGGCTATCATCCTCAAACTTTGAACTCTACATCTATCGGTTATAGAACTGGCCACATAAATGAACTCATTGCAAATAAGGCTTGAAAAGATGCTAGTGTAAATTAACTAAATACAAATAAGATTTAGATGATGCCAGGAATGGTTGTAACTTTAAATCATTATCTGTATTTCTAAGGGCTCTGTGAGACTATTGAGAGTTTCAAATTAGAAGTTTTCTATATTCTTCCTTTTTCCTACAAATTCACGTCTTAGCTGTTTGGGCTCATTCTGACATAGTAGCTTGAGAATACGAGTAATTGTTTCAAGTGTGGGAAAAAAGATTCAATTCAGTGATAATGATGTATTGACTTCTATGTAACTTTCACTCTATTACCTATTCCAGGAGGAAACTGAGAAAGACAGATTACTGGAACAATTCGAATTGACTAGGATATAAAAAGAGCAGTACTGGACCAGTCAAGGAGCCTGCCACTAAACTTCAGAAATTTATCTCTTATTTTTAAAACTCCATATCTTATGGAAGCAACAATGAAATGAATTCAATGTTGTTACATTGATTTCATATTGATGTAAATATATTGTGTTTTAGAAGCGAATTTAACTTTCTTGTGTAAATTATGTTATTGCTTATTTTTGTCATGTTGATGCATTGCAACTTTGATTGCATTTTGTGTCATTTATGGTGAGGCATTACATTCAAATAGCTCTATTTGTTACTAATTCGTTGATGAAGTCTTCAGTGTGCATTACTGTACTGTTGCATTTCCTAATGGACCTTTCACATATTCTGCCATCATTTTATGGCCTTTTGATAACGTTTCCTCCCCCTGTACAACTATGGTCATTGCCTAGACTCTCACGACATGTTATCATTTACTTCAACCACCACTTTCTACAGCTAACTACACACTTGATGTATTTTGCAATCCTACTCACATAAGATGCGTGTTTTATGACGCACTTTGCACGGACAGCACTTTTCCAGCCATACATTAATATGTCGCAAAGTTGGAAAAATTCTAGTTTATTGTATCATAACACACCAGAGCAATGAAAGTTCTTGATAGAACTGTAGCAGCAAATGCTGACACTGCGTGCTTAGGCTTAATTAGTTTGTAAGAAAGTAACTAGGACATCAAAGGTGAACTTTTTGGGTAGTTTTCATGGAGGAGTCCGTACCTTTCTATCCTGTCTTAACATTGATTCTGCTTCCTTTTTATCCACTACCAGAAAGTATTTGGTTTATTAAATCCAAATCAACAAGTGCACTGCTTTGAGTGGACTCCAGCTTTAGTTTCCTTTCATTGAGATGCACGGGCGCATGTCAATGACAGCAAATTCGCTGCCATAGTCCACTCTAAGTTCCTCCTAAGCTGAATTTATACTTGACTTGTCAACATCCAGTGTGGCACATCACTATCCATCAACAGTGAATCTGGTGTGCTCACATGTTATGCTTCGAGGACATCAGATTTGCTGTTGACAGATAGTGATGTGACACACCAGATGATGACATGTCAAGCATGAATTCAGCTTAGGAAGAGCTTATACTGGACTTTAGGAGGGACATGGTTCATACTGAACCTGGAAAACGTTAAAAACCTGGGAAATATGCCATTTTACCAAAAGTAGAGAAAGAGCTGAAATAGTCAGGGAATGTTCTATAATTTTCATCCAAGTCAGGGACAACAAGTTGCTCAGTCCTCATATCATTTTCATTAAATTGTTGCATGGTTTTTCACATAGTGGTTGTTTTATTTTGCTGTCAGGAAAGGGAACTTTATCACCTTGCATAGTTCTGTGGGAAGTACGTGTGCATTACCTATCTATTAGGCTCCATTTTTACTTATTTCTGTAAGTATATGAAGCAACTGTCACGGAAAAGGTAGCTATTTTTACTATCAGTCAGGTAAACATCAGGGAATAGCCAGGAATTTTGATTTATGTGTTTGGTATGAACCCTGAGTGATGTCCAAAGTACATTTTTTCTAATATCATTGCAAAAGCAAGGAAACCTCATTTTAGTCATAACTGTAGTTAGAAGGATGATCTGAAACAGCTTGAATGTGTAATGTACTGTAAAGTTCTGTAACTATAATTTTAGAAAGAACTAAATAAAATTTATGGTGTGACTACGTAAAATTCTAAAATAATGTATCTCATTCATGCTACCATAGTCCTACATTCTCATGCCCCCAGAGCTATCAAAATGGAAGCAAGGTGAAATTTCTAGACCCTGGAATTTTTCTGCTTTCTTTACTCGAAGGGGGCCTGTTCTTTCTCTTTTGCCCCATGGCTTAAATTCTCTTTGCGGCCTTTCATGTCCCTATGGTCAAACTTCAGTATTTCAAATGATCCTTTCCCAATCCTTGGAGGCACAATACAGCAGAAGTCCGCATAAGATAACCTAAGTTTTTCCTGTGTAGCTGGGAGGAGTTCTTAACAACTTAGTGGCTATTCTTATTTACTGGCTATAACCTTCTTAACGAGGTTCCTATATACCAGACTTTATCAAATAGTGGGTTGTACCCTCAAGGGGAGCATGATGTGATACCAGTGGACACATATGACCCCAAGGGATAGGCTTTTACCCCAAGGAACAAGTAAACTGATAACATTTTTTAAATAGCAACCTTGTTTATATGGCACTAAGGCAATTTAGGGGCGCAAAATATTTTGTTTTTCTATGGTATACCTTTTGAAAACTACTTGAGAAGCACTTTTATATGCAGTAAACACCTTTCACACATCAACACTGTTTCACCACAAGAATCATTAACAATTCTTTAGGACACTGTTTTGCCATTGATAATTTCTGAAAAAGTCTCTAGGATTCTTGTAATGTTCCACTTTTCATTTTAGTAAAAAGGATGATCAGTATGCAAGCAACCTATGAAAAGCTCTACTTTTTAAGTTTGAAATCTAGTAACATGAAACAGCTATACAAGAACTGTTCCACATTTCAGCCTCATTGGGGTTCTTGATTAGGGGTGCAATGGCATAGCAGGGACTCTAGGTGCCCTTGGGAATTTAGTACAATGAGGCCCCTGTGTAGTAAATAAACAAACACGGACTGAAGAAATGTATCTGGAATTAATGAGTTAGAAGTGCCATGGCTGAACTGAAATACTTTTCTTGCATGCAGTATTGTAACAGAGACACTTGTAGTCCTTAAGAATTCAATAGTAATGGGGCCCTCATCATAATTTTCCCTCTATATATTACAAGAAAGCTTGTCTCCTGAAAGCCTCTGGGGGCCCCTTTAGGACTTCAAAAGCCCTTTGGAGTTGTCATAGCCCCAATCTATGTCAGCTATGCCACTTTTAGGGGACTCAGAAGCTGACATTTCAACCTCTAGGTTCTTAGAAAAGCAGTGTCTTTTATGTGGGTTTCTACTATATGCTAGCAGTCGCCAATTTCTTGTGTTCTTTGTGAAATTTAGTTTCCCAACTTAATAAAATTCAAGTGCTATTATGTTCCTAGTTGGAATAATTGATGTTTCTGACACATTCGAATACAATAAGCGGGGAGGGTGGTCAGAATACATGGAGGGATGGAAAAACTGCTCTGAAATAAAAGCTAAACCTGTCTTGAAATTCTCTACTCTGAAAGCTGTAATGAAAGAAGGGAGACATTAATTAATTTTAGCTTATTTTGAGAGCCCCTCCCTCATTTATTATGTTCAGCAATTTTTTTGTTCCTTCACATCAGCATGGATCATTTTTCTGAACATGTGAATGCAGCAATTCTCTAGAAACTCAATTAGTTCTTATGTCTTGTGTTTTACAGCTTTTATGTGATGCTTGCACTTTCTGTGAACAGACATGTCTACAAGCAGTTCTTTATGTGTTCTCATGTATGTTCCCTTTTTCTTCCCCCTTCTTATTTTGAGCCCACCAATTAGTAATTATGGAAAGTTTTTAGACCCCCACTAATTCTGACGCCCCATTTATTATGATTTTTACGGTATGTTATTTAATCTGACGTCAGTCTGGCGTTGAGTGTGTAGAAAAAGTGGATGGTAAACAGAAAAATATGTTCAAAATATCTTTTTCAAACATGTTCTGGAAGGTTTTCACACAAGAATTATTAAACAAGCTTCCATATAAAAGCTGGCTTTTGGAAAAATGTTCAAAATTTATTAGCAAGGAGAGTACATTAGGTAGTCACTTATTCAAGAGTAGGCATTTAACCATATGAAGCTATTCTGAATGCCCACTGAACGCGGACATAATCTGCAAATTAGCCTTGGACAAACATGAAATGCCCCCCACTTGCATGCTTGGATTGATGACATCACATGCTGCTGCTAAGGAACATGTGTGCCCCTGAAGGGTGTGGCTGGATTGCAAAGCCAAATTGTTGGCAAAATTTGCGAGAAATGATTGTGAAAAACTATTTGCAAAAATACGCTATGCTACACGGTTCTGTAAAAGGGGAAGGAGATTGTGGTACCATATGGCCTAGCGTAGGTTTGCAAGAACTTCCACAATCATTTTACCCAAATTCTGCCAACAATTTGGGTCTGCATTCCAACCAGGCATAGCAGGGGGTCACATGCTCCTTGCTGTGACCTGTGATGTCATTAATCAATCAACATGCTTAGCAGGGTTTCATTTACTGTCGTCAGTCCATAATCCTTTACAGTGCCATGTGCTTTTTTCAATCTATGATCTCGTCAGTATGCACTGGCAAGTGGGGGCATGTCTTGTCTTTCCAAGGCTAATTTTCAGGTGTGTCAGGGTTGGGCTTGCTCATGTTTAGCGGGCATCCTTTTACAAAGCTAGTTTCTCATCATTCTCCTGCATGTCAAGTTTATACTATATCCAGTTAAAGAACCAAATTTATAGAAAACTAATGTGATGATGTGGAACTAATGACACAACAGTAAAACTCAATTAACTCAGTGCAGCTTATAACAGTGCATTGCAGTAGAATGTGAGAAGAGAGAAGGCACATGTGGCAGTACTTTGGGGTCGTATCTTTTTTAATATTTCATTTTTGTCATTTCAATTTCATTCTACCATTGAAGCTAGCTATCCAGTGGCCCTAACATTGCAACATTTCTTGGTCGCAGTGTGAAAGGGGCTGGCATCACTTGGATGACTAAGTGCATGACTAGCTGGTGGCCCCGACATTGCAACAATTCTTGGTTGCAGTGTGAAAGGGGTCTGCTATTATGCATTACCTACTAACTACATCTAGACAAAACACAGTTATGTACAATCAAGATGCAAGTGCCACCATAGGGGTGGCCATGACTGCCAAAGTACCACCCAAGTCTACCACATGTCAGGAAGGAGGGTCCACTAAGGCTGGACTGTTTGCTAGTGCATGGAGAGGGAAATGCCATTCGAATTACACCAGAGGTCATTTCCTATTACATAACTGACTGGTAAAAAACACTGAGGGATGTGGTTAGCTTAGGGCAATATTTTTTTTTTTGATATACAAGTGTGCAGGCCGAGATGGCCCTTAGCTGCTTACACTACTACAGCTAATTTATATGAAATATATATGGTTAAATCTATGCAACATTAAGAAAATAGGATTATTACAAATTACGAACAGAACTGAATATTAAAGCTATATAACTTCAAGTTTATTAAATGCTACTACGGTTATTATAATAGAAATGGAAATAAATTCTAAATATAAGCTATATAAAAAGAAAAAAAATGCTACACGTGATTAAATGGTGCCTCTGTTACTTAAAAATTTTGACCTTTTTTCAAAAGACCTGTTGCAAAATGTCGCCAAACGTTTGAGCGTGTGATAATCCTCTTGGCTCATTAGCCAAAAGTACATATTTCGTTCACTGAGTGTGGCAGATGTAGGAAAAGTTCTATAGATTTCATCTAAAAGACTTTGACTGATGTGACATAGTAGGAAAGGAGGGAACTCCCCTTAAGTGGAGCACATTGTTGTTCTTGAGGGGAAATGGAGGATCTAGGCCAGGGGTGTCAAACTCAAGTTCCTAGTGGGCCAAAATTAAGCAGTGAAGTAAAGTCACGGGCCAAGCTCAATATTTATTGCAAAATGAGCTGCAACTGATATGTGATGTTTAACGTTTTCATATGGAAACAAGCTTTAGGTGTGCTTAAACACAGAATCTGGAATGACCAAATCTTGATATTGCAAACACAGAAAATTGTATTTAAAATAAAGGAAACATCTGTGGTAATCACAACTTAAATGATTAAATGAAGTGTGTCTCCCGTATCCTTTCAAGTTCCTTCTAAAGTACGTCTTTTTCAAAGCCAGCAACAATATAGAAAAAAATGATAATGTCATTCAATAAAATTCTAACAATTTAGCTATTAACAGACCATGCATTGCAGCAGAAAATGTGCCAACTCAGCTTCCTACACTCTGATTTACTTTGCACATTGATCTAAGCCAGATAGCTGGCATCTTTCTTAGATGCAAGCTCGTCAATGTCTAGGGACAGGCTCTGAGCTAAGGAAACCCTCAGGACGGAGTGAAGGTGTTCATCAGTACGTCAACGTCTGTGAGGTGTGTTGTTCAACTTCATCATAGAGAACAACTGTTCACATAGATATGTCCTGCTGAAAATTGAAAGCATCTGAGCACCATGGTTGTGCAATTCAGGCATTGTGGCGGGGAGAAATATGGAAACCACGCAGCATCAACAGAGTCACATTTCGATTTGAGCATATCCTTGCATTGGAGTTCAATTAGCTCCATTTGGAGGCTGGTTGGTGCACTTTCCATGTCACTAGCAAATGGGTTGTTGAGCAGTTCAAATATCCCTGTCTGAGCCCCAAGTCAGCAAATTGTCGCGACAACTCGACGCTGAGCACGTTGACCTTTTCAGCAAACTGTACACTGGGCAGCACGCCAGGATAAATCTACTCTACCATGGTTTGGCAGCACGGAAAGTGCCCTAAGTTTCCTTGCAGCATCTGAGTCTTCCACAGACACAACTTCGTTTTGAAGGCACTTGCAGCTGCGTAAATGTCTTTGATGATGTGGCCCCTTCCCCAGAGCTGCAAGTTAAGCACATCGAGTGGCTCACAATATCAGACAGAAATGCAAGCTCACTCAGACACTTTTTATCTCTTATCTCTGCTGTATCCTCTTTGCTCTCCATAAACTGAAAGGTTCCTCACGTGTCTCAAAACATCTGCTCAGTACTTTTCTCCTGCTTAGCCATCTCACCTCTGTGTGATAGGGCACATCTCTAAATTTCGAATCCAACTCCTTCAGAAAAGACTTGAACTGCCGGTGATTCAAACCTTTAGCTGTTATGAAGTTGACTACTTGCTTTATAGAGATCATAACATGTTCCATTTGCAGGGTTTTGCCACGTAGTGCTTCCTGATGTATGATACAGTGATAAGCTGTAAGTTCACCTGCATTTTGTTTTGTTGATAAGGACTGTTGTGTTTGCTATTCGTTGTGGGACCTGCAGCATTAACAGCACAGTATACTCCGCAGGCCAGTTGTGATGCAATTACATTATAGTTGGCCCACAAGATAATATCGAATTTTACATTATAGCGGGCCTGAGTTTGACACGTGTGCTCTAGACTGTGACCAGAATGAACACCAACCATGTATCAAATGTTCTTTTTCCATTTATCATCTTGACAGTGTCCTGATGCTGTGACACCATGTACAGAAGGAATTAGGTATTAACATCAGTAATTGACATACTTCTGCAATAACTTAATTATTCTATTTTGTTGCATCCTAAAAATGACTGAGCCATTACTCGTTTACTGTCCTGTTTAATGCACAATGTTGATAGTAAAATCTTTGGCGAGATTGAATGCAGAAATCAAACAATCCCCAGAGATAGCTTCCTTCTAGGGATTTGCACTGGGCATGGTTAAGAGCTGACCTAGTATAACCAGATGAGTTTGTAATTAGTGGTGATATGCTAATAAATATAACAGTCATGTAGATGCTGTTTTGATAGGTGTGCAGAAATGTCCTGTGTGCCCATCTTGCACAGAAGAGTACTTATGGAGTTTGATGGAAAGAGGCTGCAGCTCCAAACATTGCTGTTGGAATTAATATGTTCTTGAAGATGCAACTGCCATTATTTACCTTGACAAGGGACCTTACCTGTATGACAATACACTGCTACATTGTGGATGATTGCAAAAACATAATAGAGGCATAGATAAGACTCAAGGACTGTGCATGAAATGACGTGAAGAAACCAAGAATCAGAGGCTAGACTGATGCATCCTGGGCAGTAACCACCAATATTGAACAGATGTTGTAGACTTTGGTTGTTGGATGCATGCTTTTTGATGTATGTGATACTTTTTACCCAGATAGGATGGTTACAGTAGAATTTCTAAGTGTATTCCTGTGCTAAGAGGCTTATTTTTGCAATATCAGTCAGAAGTAAATAATCTATTTGTGTAGATGTGCCTTACCAGAAGTAGAAACTCTCTATAACAGGACCGCAGTGCACATGAACTTTTCACCCCCTGGTGGGGAAAACACGTTAAACTCTCCCTTACTTAGGTGGAATAGGGAAGTGTAGCATGCCATGCCAGGAACCTGTCTGTGCTGACATTAAAGGAATACTTGCTGCTAAGGGGGGTGGCAACTGGCCTGTGCTAGAGAGGTGAAAAAGCACAAACCTCTTACAGTAGTTGTAGCTGAGGCCTTGCACTTCACCTTATGCTGCCCATATGTAATAAGGTGTTTTAATGTAATGTTTACTGTCATAAAATGTACCCTCATAACAATACTTTCATAACAAGTACTGGTATAATGTGTACCCTCACAATAAGTATCATTGTAAATTCAATAATATAGATGCATCATCATAATCATAGAGTTAATAGGACTAGAGCGCTGACTCACTAATCCCATTGTATACAAAACAGTGGCCCTGCATGCAAATCCATAATGGCGCCCTAGTAAGGCAGAAAGTTAGTGTATACTAGACGCAAAAAGGAAATAAATCATGTTTCCGCTGCGTATTTCACGGACATTATAATTCATTCTGGCTTTGGAGAGAGACTAAGAGCTTTTCATGCTTTTTTGGAGAAACTTTTGCGTTTATTAGCCGTGGACTTAACCATGGTAGCTCAAATATCGAACATTGTTCCTGCGTTGCTGTGGATACCTTACTTTTCCTCAAATGCTGAAGGTATTTACGATCTATACTTAAAAACAAACAGTAATGAAGGTTACAGAGTATGGCTAAGATTCATTTAATAGCAAATACATGTCAAATTAAAGAGCTTTTCAAAGTTGTAGCTACCTATGCCGTCTCAGGAATGAGTTTAAGGCCTGCAAGAGCTTAAAGTGTCTGTTTCATTTATCGGTCTATGTGCGATAGAAATAATAAAAAACGTAAAGACATCTTCTGTCAATATTGCATATTATACAATACAATATCTGTCTCCTAGAAGGTGTACTTTGTCTTATAACGTGGTCAGTGTGAATTCTGCTGAGCCTGTGAGAAATGATTGTTAATACAATTCTGCAACACACTCTATCAATAATAGTTACATGGCCATCTCATAGACTTGAAACAAGAATATGGCCTTCAATGGAGCGTTGTGGCAGTAAAAGAATGAAGATTCTTTGTTTCAAAGAGAGCTTTCACTAGAATTGGAATAGTAATGTAGAAGCTTAAACGATGTGATGTTCATCAACTGGTTGATAGAGTGATGCAACAGATTATGAATATTTAGGTTTCTTTTTGTGATTGTGAGATCAAGCCATTTGTGCACAACAGATCATCACTCTTCAAGATGGCATTTGAATCCAAATCAGCCTTCAACTAGTCATTAATACAAAATGAAGAATTCTGAAGAGAATGGATATTCTCTATAATGCAGTTTGCATTGTTTTAATACCTCTATGCTCTTATTCTGGGACAATGCTCTAAAAATGGACTTAAGCTGCAAAGGATTGGGATTAGTATTATAACTAATATCTCTTTAAATCTTGCTGTAAGCCATTTCCAGAGACCTTCAAGAAATGTGTATGTAACAGCATTCTCAAAAGCAGACTTACTTCTGTACAGTAACCTTTGTGTGATAGCAAAAATGGAATGTTCTGATGCACCAAAGCCAATAGAAAATGCTTTTCTGAGACCATCAATAATTTTCTTTCTAACAGTATTTATAAATTATATATATATATATATATATATATATATATATATATATATATATATATATATATATATGTGTGTGTGTGTGTGTGTGTGTGTGTGTGTTTCACGCTGGTTGCGATCATCAGATGTCATCTGAAGTATATAGCTCTGCCTATAGCATTGAGCACTCTGACTTTACAATTCTTTTGGATATTATACAATTATACTTATACAACTATATATATTATACAATTACAATTATACTTATACAATTATATATATATATATATTCTATAAATTATTAACATGATTTTTTATATATATTATGTATATTTATTAACAAATCTTTTGTTTGAAAGATTCTATGGTGTCAAAAGTGCTTTCATGGCTTTCCAAAATTTGCTACTTTAATAGAATACATTGGATAAATTGTTGAAGATCATGATAAGTTCAGTTATTGGCTTACTTTCCCTGAACTGTTACTTCAGCACCCAAGACAATTGATTGCTGTGGCTAATGAGAAACAAAAAGTTTGGGCAGCCACTTTCACTTTGTGAAGTGGCCTTCTAGCATGATGTCTTGAACTTGTATCCTAAAGTTAGGATATCCTTTCTCTGAATATCATAACGGTTTGTAGTACATTGCCACAGACATGTGCCTAGGTACATTTCTCACATTTTGGGGGCATCATACCTTCCTATTTGCATATCACTGAATAGCCATTAAAAATTGCCATATCCTCAAAAGCATTCCTTGTTAACTTGATCCAGGCAGATATGAGGAATTTGATACTCTCTAAATATATAGAAATCATATACCATATGATAGCCCTCCTTCTATACGTTCTGCATATGCAGAAAATTCCAGGTTTTCCTTAGGGGAGGGTTGTTACAACAGAAAACAACTCACAAAAAATCCTTGCATTGGCCTTGTATTTACATGCCTTTGTCATCAAATAATCACTCAGTAATCCTCAATATAACCGAAAAATAAAGCTCTATCAACTTATTCCTCCTCTACCTTGATTTTTTCAACCTTATATGAGTTAGGCACTAACTGGTGCAATGAGACAAAAATATGGATTTCAGCCATTCCTGGTGTTTTCAGCTATCTATGTGTATAACTGTTCGCAGCGCAAGACGTTAATATTACGGAAATAATTATCTATTTCCAGTATACAATCCCATTAATCATATTTCAAACGTCTGTTAAACTTTTGCAATGCGAACGTAGTTTCCGTGTGGTCTTTTGCCTGACTACGCTACCATTTTAATTTTACATAGTGGACCCCGATCACGTGACATAGCGAGCTCTCTAGTCCTATTATCTCTATGATCATAATATAAACCAGCACTAATGATGGCGTCCATGCTGCATTTGGCTTACCTACTAAAGGCATACACACCTGAAAATAAATGTTTGTATGGCCTATACTGCTATTAAGGAAGGCCACTGCTTCATAACATACTAGAGTCCTACAAAAATTTGCAAATCCTGTGCAAATGGATGGGGGGGGGGTAAATGAGCCCTAGTATATCATAACTTGGTAACCATTATGAATTATGTGATATGTATATCTGGGTGGAAGTGACTCAACAGCTCTTTTTAAATATATGGACTGTACTGCAATTCTATTGATAACAAAAGGTAAGTGAAAATGATGAACCCTGTATATGCGAATCGATTCTCCTGCCTGGAAAGGACAGGTAACTGTGACTAAATAGGTAGTAACATGGGGCCTCAGGTAGATGGTCAACACATTTGAGGTTGGTGAAGTGAGAAGACCAATTGATCAAATGAGCCCCACCTGATAGTGGGGGGGGGCTCAACAGTGTTCAGGAGCAAGAACAAAATTTGCTTTCTGGCTCTATTCTCCAATACAGATGGTATTTGTGGCAGGAATTGTGATACAAAAGACGTACAACACACCATGGAACCTGCAATGGCCTATCTAATTGACCACAATAGAATTGGAACCAGAAGAATTTTGCAGCCTAGAACCTCTGTGATGAAAAGGCATCATTCTTGAAATCCAGCGTCACCCTCTCTATGCCTCATTGATCTAAGCATCATTTTCTCTATACAATTCTTATGCTGCTCACATCCATTGCAGGAATATATGATCAAAGCACTAAATAACAACCGTGCAGTATGTGATAGCCTACCTAAAATGTGTATTTCAACTGATATTACTAGACCGTAAACCAACAGAATCATGGAATTCATACCCTTTTGATGAACTAGCATCATTCTGATACAATTAATCTTTAACTGCTTCTTATACGACAGAGTACTACATTTGACATTAGATTTGTGTAGCTTGACTCATCCACAGCAAAGAACTGATGCTGAGCACGCTGTCTAAAAATCTGGGACTCAAACAGAGGGTGGGGTACGAAAGCAAAGCTTTTTATGCTGGCTGCGAGGGTGATAAAATTGTGAGAAGCACGTTTGACATAGTAATGTTGATGGGCAACGAAATACGGAAAGGACGTCTTCTACTGGCAAAATTGGCTAAATGGCGAACACCATCCACTGATGATATCTAGGGAATTTTGGCATTCTGTAACTCACTGGACATAGGCGGGAACTTGAACTACTGCTGGGATGGTACGATGAATGCGTGCGCGAGTAGGGCGTATCAGGGTGATGTTCGTTTCAGCTTCCATTGGTAACAGCTACGTTGGTAGGAAGGTCAATGAGAACAGATATCGCGGTGTTGACTATCCAATGGCAACAAATACATGTGAATCCTCCATACCCAAGACACGAATGGAACACCATTTCCAACACCGGTTATCAACATTAGGCCATGTGTAAGAGTACGACTGTTCGATGGGCCAATTTAATAGCACTATTGAAGAATAACAATCCTCCTGAGATTAATAACACCACTTTCCAAAACTTCTCTGCAGTTTCCTGGAATATCAAATTCGTAATAGTTCCATCAAATCAGGTTGAAACTCTCAGAGATTCCCTCATTAACTGTCCTGAGGAACTTCATGCAACGATTAATGCTAAGCGGAAGTAACACATGGGCAATAAGTATTACTCGCCTTCTGCGTTAACCGCAGATACCCACGTATCTGCCGAGCAATACCATGTAATTCAAGTCTTCACTCCTTTCAAACTTTCATGCGGAAGTTTACGTCTAAAATCATCTATTTTATTTCTACCTGTTTTATACTGGTTCAAAATATTCATAATAAAAAAAGCTTTGTTTTATACTCTAAATTTATCAAAAAACCTCTGCTTAGGCATATTAAGAATATTGTTTCCCCATCCTTTGCTATAGCTATGGTTTTCTTCGTCAGATAATGAGTCTCATAGAAGTAAGATTCAAATAAATCTGAAAAAAGTCCCATTATTTAGGATATAGTTTTATTGAATAAGTCTACTTATGGTACATAATTTTATTTTTTTACTTTTTTTATTACATCTTGCTTTATTATGATAAATATTTAGCTCTATAAAGCAAATTCTATAAAAATGTAAACAACAATCGATTCTTTATTTTATTAAATGAAAACTTTTATTATAACAAAAATTGCTTTTATTATATTAAAATCTATAAGCAAATCCAATATTTAAAACTTTAAATTATTTTTTAAGAATATAAAAACTTTGCAAGTATTTTTTAATTTTTTCTCTCAAAGACAATTCTTCCATGTAAATATATGTGGAGAAAACCGGTTCTCTTGAATTTTCATGCAATTTAGAGGCCCATAAGAGTGCATGTTCTTCTAAACCAACCGTTTTTTTTTTAATTTTTACACTTTATTTGCTTAGAAAAAGATTGCACATTACTGTTGATTAAATCATCCGAATTGCAACCACAAATTCTAATACTTCTTCATTGCAAGATTGCGCTATCTCCAAGAACATAAAAGCATTATTTATTCCGTTGATTAGTGTTCTTAATCCTAATGTGCGATAATTTGCACTATCACGAGATGAACCATAACCATATGTTAAGCCCCTAATTCTTATTCTAAAATCAGAAATACACTTACGTTCGAAAAGTATTTCACCACCTAGAACAAAATGGCCACGCAGCTGCAAGCATTCTAAGTAAGTCCACAAATGGAGATTCATTGGAACCCTATCTAATAATTTTTAATGCAGTGTTTTGGCGGGAAAAGTATCTCACGCCATCATTTGACAAATATAGAAAATATAGGGCATGAATTCTTGCCTTAAATTATGAAAACTGTGTCAAGGTAAGCAATGCCAAAAACAAGAGAATTGTCAAACGATGAAAAGTTAGCTATAAAATATCTAAGGGAAAGTGGACTATCTTTTCGTAAAATTGGAGAGCAGCTGAATTGCCATCATTCTACTGCGCTAAAAATTTACAATCGGTTTGTTTCCATTGGTTCTGTTGCGAAAAAAGTAAGAAGTGGGCGTCTAAGTAAAATCAACGAAAGAGGAGAGAGGATAGTGTGTCGTGCGGCAAAAAAAATTAGGTTTAGATCTCTAAAAGAAATTGTTGAAGAAGTTCGCCAATCCGATGCTTGCAAAACTGCATCCAAATATATTGTTAGAAAAATATTGCATAAATATAAGTTTCTAAGCCATCGAAGAAAACGAAAACGTTTTGTTTCAGCCAAAAACCGCCGGATCCGTCTTCAGTGGGTACGAGAACACAGTGAATGGTCCAGTGAGGACTGGAAAAATGTTGTATTCTCTGACGAGTGCCATTTTGGATTAGGAAACGACTCACGAACATTGAGAGTATGGAGGAAAACTTCTGAAGCAAATAATCCAAAGTTTTTTCAACCGACATTTAAAAATGCAGTATCTGTGATGTTTTGGGGCTGCATTGGGCCTAATGGCGTAGGCAGACTTGTGCAATGCGAACAAAGAATAAACGCCACCCGTTATGTTTCTTTGCTTCAAGAAAACTTGTTTGAGAGTGTCCATGACATCCGTGGGAATCAAGAAAAGGCTTTTCTTTTTCAATAGGATAATGCACCTCCTCACCGAGCACAGATAACCCAAAACTTCTTCAGACAGGAGAACATCAGACTTCTCCAGTGGCCTGCTCAAAGCCCTGATCTGAACATAATTGAAAATGCATGGTTATTTATCAAAAACAAGCGCAGCAATGATGCACGAGGCCCTCCGATAAACAAAGATTGCCTGATTCAACGTGTTAATGAAGTTTGGGCTCAAATTCCACAAAATTATATCCATCAACTTTATACCTCCATTCCAAGAAGGCTCGAGGCTGTCAAAAAAATGCGTGGCTTCCCATCAAAATATTGATTAACGATTTGTTGTAACAAAAGTTTTTCACGACAAAGTTTAACTTTTCGAATCATGACATTGTACTGTTTTCATTGACTGAATTCCGATTTCCAGTTGTTTTTGATTTGCTGTTGCAATCTGCACTTAATTTGCATAAACATGTGCCTGGTTGATCTTCCTCCATTACATCATTTTTCGAAGCGGTGAAATACTTTTCGAACGTAAGTGTACAAGTTAAGTTCATTAAAATTCTATGATGTTTATTATGAAATAAAAACGCTTTCATTTTTTAGTACATGTAATCTCTAATCCATCTTTTAGTAATATTGCTACTTTAATTGTATTAAGGGATTGCCAAACCTTGTGCTAGTTCTTCTTATTCGCTTTCTTTTGGAGACTTAGCATTTTCAATTGCCAATTTGTTCAATATTTTTGTTATTTCCAAAAGATATAAATGAGCTGTTGATTTTGGAATACAGTGGGGATAAAAATGTGCATACTGTTTTACAAAGAAAAAGGTCGAACAGTCACACAACGTCAGAATTATGAAAACCATTATTAACCCTTTCCTATATGTTGGGACGATATGGTCCCAAAAACACTACTTAGTACTTCTTTTCATGCAAATAGGCTAGAATAACCTATTGAGGTAAATTTCTCCATAACACTAAACAGAAAAAGAAATTTTTGATTTTGGGACCATATGGTACCAACATGTAGGAAAGGGTTAAAACGTTCATGTTGACCCTCGGAACTGTTTATTTTATGAAGATACGCATGGAGAGATAAATAAAGGTCTTATTTCTGAGATATTTTTTATTCCCTACGCCGAAATTTCGCACAAGTGCAAATTTTCTTACATACAAAATGCTACACTTGGTTTTTTGGTGTTTGTTATTTGCAGTCTTGTCCATGGGACACTTCTCGCCTGAAACCACCCTGTAGCAATCAGAGCCTTTAACAAACCTATGGGATTCCCATTTTGTCACATCACAATACAAACACTTCCAAACAGTTTTTAACCCCATCTCAAAGAAAAATTTAAATTATCATCTTTAATGCTAAACCTAAAATTCTGTTGTTTTTTTCAATTAACAAATCAGTGGAATATAATCCCATAAAGCCTTTTAAAGCTGCATAAAATGTAAAAACGTACACTAACGCAATTTTCATCGGGAAACTTTGACTAAACTGATGGAATCAGTGCAAACGTACACCGAAAACATATTCGTTCTCGAAAGTTTCCTCCAAAAGTGTTACATGCAGTGTTTTTCATTGTAACTAGCAGAATGGGCCTAAGTATCCAACCATTGAAAAACAAGAATGGAAAGAGGTTTCATGGCAAACGTACCAATAATACATGTTTTCTCAATGATTTTCAATCACTTCCTCGAAAGTTTCCTCCAACAATGTTGTGTGCAGTCTTCTTCATTGTAACCGGTCTAATGGGCCTAAGTATGCAATCACTGAAAAATCAAGAATTAGCAGAGTTTCCATCGCGAAACAATGTTTATAATGCTAAACTCATCGTAGAAACACGTTTAGAAAATACTTTTGCCATAGAATAAACGTATTTCCAATGATTATAGCTGTTTGCACACTATTGTCACGATTGTACCTTATAGATCGTTTTGAAGCTGCATTTAGTGTACAAACGTAAACTAACGCTATTCTTATGGGGAAGCATTGACTACACTACTAGAATCAGTGCAAAAGTACGCATAATACATGATTTCTCAATGATTTTCACTCATTTCCTCGCAATTTTCCTTCAATAATGGTGTGTGCAGTCTTTTTCATTGTAACCGGCTTAATGTCCTAAGTATGCAAACACTGACAAAACAGGAATGAACAGAGGTTACATGGCGAAACAATGTTTATACTGCTAAATTCAGCGTAAAATCACTTTTAGAACATGCTTATCCCATAGAATGAACGTATTTCCAATGATTATAACTGTTTGCACACAATTGTCACTAATACAGCTAATAAGGCGTTTTAAGCTGCATGTCCTATAAAAATGTAAACTAACGCTATTCCTATGGGGAAATATTAACTAAACTACTAGAATCAGTGCAACAGTACGCATAATACATGTTTTCTCAATGATTCTCACTCATTTCCTCGAAAGTTTCCTCCAACAATGGTGTTTGCAGTCTTGTTGATGGTAACTAGTCCAATGGGCCTATGTATCCAAGCACTGAAAGATCAAGAATAAGTAGAGTTTTCATGGCGAAACAATATTTAAAATGCTAACTTCAGCGTAGAAAAACGGTCACAACATGGTTTCGCCATAGAATACACTTGTTTCCAATGATTAGAGCTGTTTGCACACTATTGTCACGATTGCACCTTATAGAGCGTTTTGAAGCTGCATGTAGTGTTCAAACGTAAACTAACGCTATTCTTATGGGGAAGCATTGACTAAACTACTAGAATCAGTGCAAAAATACGCATAATACTTGTTTTCTCAATGATTTTCACTCAATTCCTCGAAGTTGTCCTCCAACAATGTTGTGTGCAGTCTTTTTCATTGTAACCGGCCTAATGGGTATAAGCATGAATACACTGAAAAACAAGAATGTGCGGAGGTTTCATGGCGATACAGTACGCATAACACATGTTTTCTCAATGATTTTCACTCATTTCCTCGAAAGTTTCCTGCAACAATGTTGTGTGCAGTCACATTCATTGTACCCGACCTAATGGCCTAAGTATGCAAACACTGAATAAGCAGGAATGAACAGAGGTTTCATGGCGAAGCAATGTTTATACTACTGAATTCAGCGTAGAAACACGTGTAGAATATGGTTATGCCATAGAATACACGTATTTCCAATGATTATAACTGGTTGCACACTATTGTCACTATTACAGCTAATGAAGCGTTTTAAGCTGCATGTCTTATAAAAGTGTAATTAAAGTAATGCTAGTCTTATAGGGAAACATTGACTAACCTACTAGAATCAGTGCCAAAGTACGCATAATACATGTTTTCTCAATGATTTTCACTCACTTCCTCGAAATTTTCCTGCAACAATGTTGTGCACAGTCTTATTCATTGTAACCGGCCTAATGGTCACAAGTATAGAAACACCGACAAAACAAGAATGAGCAGAGGTTTCATGGCGATACAGTAAGCATAATGCATGTTTCCTCAATGATTTTCACTCATTTCCTCGAAATTTTTCTCCAACAATGTTGTGTGCAGTCTTATTCATTGTAACCGGCCTAATGGGCATAAGTATAGAAACACCGACAAAACAGAATGAGCAGAGGTTTCATGGTGATACAGTAAGCATAATGCATGTTTCCTCAATGATTTTCAATCATTTCCTCGAAATTTTCCTCCAACAATGTTGTGTGCAGTCTTGTTCATTGTATCCAGCCTAATGGGCATAAGTATGAATACACAGAAAAACAAGAATGTGCAGAGGTTTCATGGCGATACAGTACGGATAATACATATTTTCTCAATGACTTTCACTCACTTCCTCGAAATCTTCCTCCAACAATGATGTGTGCAGTCTTTTTCATTGTAACCGACCTAATACATATAAAGCATTTTGAGCTACATGTATTGAAAAGACGTAAACTAACGCTATTCTCATTGGGAAACATTCGCTAAACTACTAGAATCAATGAAAACGTAAGGACAAATCATGTTTTCCTAAAGAATTTCACTCATTTCCTCGAAGTTTTCCTCCAAGACTTGTTTTTTGATTGTTACAGGTCTAATTTGGCTAAGTATGCAAACACTGAAACAACAAGAATGTATGGCGCGCGAAAAGGCGAAATAATACGAAACTTGAATTCGCATATTATAATACGAAAAGTTGAATATTATAATACGAAAAGTTGAATATTACAATACGAAACTTGAATTCGAATTTGATAATACGAAAAGTTGAATATTATAATACGAAAAGTTGAATTTTGTAATACGAAAAGTTGAATATTATAATACGAAAAGTTGAATTTTATAATACGAAAATTTGAATATTATAATACGAAAAGTTGAATTTTATAATACGAAAAGTTGAATATTATAATACGAAAAGTTGAATTTTATAATACGAAAAGTTGAAGTTTATAATACGAAAAGCTGAATATTATAATACGAAAAGTTGAATATTATAATACGAAAAGTTGAATTTTATAATACGAAAAGGTGAATATTATAATACGAAAAGTTCAATTTTATAATACGAGAAGTTCAATTTTTTAAGACTAAACTGTGCAAGATTGTAATACCAACTGTGCAAGATTATAACACGAAACGCGCGCGATTTTATAATACGAAAAACACCTCATTATAATACGAAAAACACCTCATTATAATACGAAACACACCTCATTATAATACGAAACACACCTCATTATAATACGAAACACACCTCATTATAATACGAAAAACACCTGATTTTGTAATACGAAACGCAGCAGGCTTGCGTAGGGGTATAAGATTCGAATCCCGCAGTACAGTAACAGACAGGCTTGCTGAGCTTCCACGATTGATACAGTTAGTAATTTTTAAATCATAGTACAGCAGCAGAGGAAGGCGATGGAGCCAAGAGGGTATGAGGGATAGGTACCCCCAACTCTTTTGAAAATGTAGTGATTTAGGTTTGTCCAAAATATAACAAGTTCAGCACAGGAGTTGACCTGAGGGCCGTCTAACTCTCTCAGCCAGCTAATTCAAAATGCGATCTCATCATTCAGAAGGCTTGAGAATTTCTTTCATATGTTCGGCATTTCTTTGTTTTTTTTGAATTACAGAAGTTTTTTACTCAAAGTATCTGATAGGTAACAGTAGATGACATGCATTTGAATAATTTAAAGTCCACGAAAGAAGCTACACTCTTTTCTTTTATAAGAATAAAGTCTATAAGAATATTGAGGCTCAAAATTGCTAACATTTAAGAATAATGTAAGAATATTGCCAGGCTCAACCTTCATCAAAACCAAAATATTTTGCTAATCGAATCAAATTTAATTAAGAGTTTCCTCCCACAACAAAACATTTGTCACTTTGACGCTAATATATAAATATATATATATATATATATAAATCGAGTACTTCAATAAAACTCTTGCCAAATATAGAGTTACGTATTCAGATGATAGCGAGGACTACATTGGCATTGATGATATTGATGGAGTTGAAATAATGCTTTTGGACTAAAACCGTATTTTGACTTGTTCTGTTTGTTCTCCTTGAAATTTATGGTGAATCAACTCATCAAAAATGATTTAATATGTTTCTTTGATCATAAGGCGAATTTACACCTTGTGTTGAGCAAGAAAAATTTAAGAATAATGTAAGAATAATTTGAGGCTCAAAACCGAAAAATTTTTAAGAATATTGAGGCTCAGAAAAAAATTAGGTATTCTTATAAAAAAAGAGAGTGTAATGCAAGGAAAAGTTGAAAATATGAGATTCCATTTTGCATTAGGTGGCTACAAGAGGGAAACAGAAGGTACCTATCCCTCATACCCTCTTGGCTCCATCGCCTTACTCTGCTGCTGTACTATGATTTAAAAATTACTATACGCATGCCTGCTGCGTTTCGTATTACAAAATCAGGTGTTTTTCGTATTATAATGAGGTGTTTTTCGTATTATAAAATCGCGAGCGTTTCATGCTATAATCTTGCACAGTTGGTATTATAATCTTGCACAGTTTAGTCTTCAAAAAATTGAACTTCTCGTATTATAAAATTGAACTTTTCGTATTATAAAATTCACCTTTTCGTATTATAAAATTCAACTTTTCGTATTATAATATTCACCTTTTCATATTATAAACTTCAACTTTTCGTATTATAAAATTTAACTTTTCGTATTATAACATTCAACTTTTCGTACTATACACTTCAATTTTTCGTATTATAATATTCAACTTTTCGTATTATAATAGTCAACTTTTCGTATTAAAAAATTCACCTTTTCGTATTATAAAATTCAACTTTTCGTATTATAATATTCAGCTTTTCATATTATAAGCTTCAACTTTTCGTATTATAAAATTTAACTTTTCGTATTATAACATTCAACTTTTCGTACTATACACTTCAATTTTTCGTATTATAATATTCAACTTTTCGTATTATAATAGTCAACTTTTCGTATTAAAAAATTCAACTTTTCGTATTATAATATTCAACTTTTCGTATTATAACATTCAACTTTTCGTATTATAAAATTCAACTTTTCGTATTATAAAATTCAACTTTTCGTACTATACACTTCAACTTTTCGTATTATAATATTCAACTTTTCGTATTATAAAATTCAACGTTTCGTATTATAAAATTCAACTTTTCGTATTATAAAATTCGAGTTCAAGTTTCGTATTATAATATTCAACTTTTCGTATTATAATATGCGAATTCGAGTTTCGCATTATTTCGCCATTTCGCGCGCCATAAGAATGTGTGCAGTCTTTTTCATTGTAACCGGCCTAATGGGTATAAGTATGAATACACTGAAAAACAAGAATGTGCGGAGGTTTCATGGCGATACAGTACGCATAATACATGTTGTCTCAATGATTTTCACTCATTTCCTCGAAAGTTTCCTGCAACAATGTTGTGTGCAGTCACATTCATTGTACCCGACCTAATGGCCTAAGTATGCAAACACTGAATAAGCAGGAATGAACAGAGGTTTCATGGCGAAGCAATGTTTATAATACTGAATTTAGCGTAGAAACACGTGTAGAATATGGTTATGCCATAGAATACATGTATTTTTAATGATTATAACTGTTTGCACACTATTGTCACTATTACAGCTTATAGGGCGCTCTAGGCTGCATGTATTAAAAAACGCAACTTAACTCTAGTCGCATGGGGACACATTGAGTACACTACTAGAATCAATGAAAACGTAAGGACAAAGGCATGTCTTTTTAATGAGTTTGACTCATTTCCTCGAAGTTTTCCTCCAAGAATAGATTTTTCATTGTTACCGGCATAATGGGCCTAAGTATGCAAACACTGGAACAAGAAGAATGGACAGAGTTTTCATGGCGAAACAATGTTTATAATGTTAAATTCAGCGTAGAAACACGATTAGAACATGGTTTTCCCAAAGAATGCACGTAATCCCAGTGATTATAACCCATTGCACACTATTGTCACTATTACAGCTTATAAAGCACTTTAAGCTGCATGTAGTGAAAAGACGTAAACTAACGCTATTCTTATGGTGACACATTGACCAAACTACTAGAATCAGTGAAAAAGTAAGGACAAAGCATGTTGTCTTAATGAATTTGACTCATTTCCTCAAAACAATTTTCTGCAAGAATTGTTGTTTGATTGTAACCGGCCTAATGGGCCTAAGTATACAAACACTGAAAAAACAAGAATGAACAGAGCTTTCATTGCAAAACAAAGTTGATAATGCTACGTTCAGCGTAGAAACACGTTTAGAACATGGTTTTGCCATACAATACACGTATTTCCAGTGAGTATAAGTGTTTCCACACTAATGTAACTATTTGTTGATACAGCTTATAAAGAACTTTAAGAAGCATGTATTGAGATGACGTAAACTAACGCGATTCTCATGATGAAACATTGACTAAACTACTGGAATCAGTGAAAACGAAAGATAAAGCATGCTTTCTTAATGAATGTCACTCATCTACTCGAACATTTCCTGGAAGACTGGTTGCTTGAGTGTTACCGGCCGATTGGGCCTAAGTTTTCGCGGCAAATGCTGACTTCATCGTGAAAACACGTGTAGAACATGGTGTTGCCATAGAATACACGTAGTTCCAGTGATTATAACTGTATACACACTATTATCACTATTACAGCTTATAAAGCACTTTAAGCTGCATGTATTGAACAGATGTGAAATTAACTCTATTCTCATGGTGAAACATTGACTAAGCTACTAGAATCAGTGAGAACGTAAGGAGAAAGCATGTTTTGTTAATGAATTTGACTCATTTCCTCGACAACTTTCTCCAAGAATGGTTGTTTGATTTTTACCGGCCTAATGGGCTTAAGAATACACGTATTTCCAAAGATAACTGTTTGCTCACTATTATCACTATTACAGTTTATAAAGCACTTTAGGCTCCATCCAATAGTTTTCACAATAAAGAGAAAGTTGATAATGCTATGTTCAGCTCAGAAACAAGTTTGAAAACATTGTCTTTCAATAGAATACATGTATTTCCAGTGATTACAAGTGTTTGCACACTATTGCACTATTACAGCTTATAAAGCAATGTAAGCTCTATGTATTGAAAAGACGTAAACGAACGCTATTTTCATGGAGAATCAGTGAAACACGTAATGACAAAGCATGTTTTCTTAATGAATTTCACTAATTTCCTTGAGAATTTCTTCCACCAGTGGTGGTTTGATTGTTACTGACCTCTAGGGCCTAAGTATACAAACACTGAAAATACAAGAATGGACAGGGCTATCACGGCAAAGCAAAGTTTAAAATGCTAATTTCAGTGCAGATACACGTGTAGAACATGGATTTGCCATAGAATACACGTATTTCCAGTGATTATATCTGTTTGCACACTATTTTCACTATTACAGCTTATAAAGCTCTTTAAGCTCCATGCATTGAAAAGACTTACACTTACGCTATTATCATGGGGAAACATTAAGTAAACTACTAAAATCAGTGACAACGTAAGGACAAAGCATGCTCTCTTAATGAATGTGAATCATTTCCTCGAACTTTCCTCCAAGAATGGTTGTTTGATTGTTACCGGCCTAATGGACCTAAGTATGCAAACACTGAAAAAACAAGAATGGACAGAGCTTTCATGGCAAAACAAAGTTGACAATGCTAAGTTCAGCGTAGACACACGTTTAAAACATGGCAATGCCATAGAATGCACGTAGTTCACTTGATTATAACTGTTTGCACACTATTGTCACTATTACAGCTTATAAGGCGCTTTAAACTACATGTATTGAAACGACGTAAATTACCGCTATTCTCATGGAGAAGTTTTGACTAAACTACTAGAATCAGTGAAAACGTAAGGACACAGCATGTTTACTTAATGAACTCGACTCATTTCCTCGAAATTTTCTCCAAGAATGGTTGTTTGATTCTTACCAGCCTAATGGGCCTAAATATGCAACCACTGGAAAAAAAGAATGGACAGAGCTTTCATGGAAATACACAGGTGATAATGCTAAATTAAGCTCAGAAACACGTTTAGAACTTGGTTTAACCATAGAATACCCGTATTTCCAGTGATTATAACTCTTCGCACACTATTGTCACTATTACAGCTTATAGAGCACTCCATCCAATAGTTTTCACAATAACGAGAAAGTTGATACTGCTATGTTCAGCTCAGAAACACTTATAAAGCGTTTTAAGCTGCATGTAGTAAAAAGCGTAAACTAACGCTATTCTCGTTAGGAAATCTTGACTAACCTACTAGAATCAGTGCAAATGTACGAATAAAATATGTCGCTTTCTCAATGAATTTCACGTATTTCCATGAAATGGTCCTGCAACAAATGTTTGGTAATTGTAACAGGCCTAATTGGTGTAAGTATGCAACCACTGAAAAAACAAGTCTGGACAGAGGTTTCATGGTGAAACAATGTTTGTACTGCTAAATTCAGCGTAAAAATACGTTTAGAACATTGTGTTGCCATAGAATGAACGTATTTCTAATGATTATAACTGTTTCCATACTATTGTCACTATAGCAGCTTATAAAGCGCTTTAAGCTACATGTAGTAAGATCACGTAAACTAACGCTATTCTCATTGGGAAACATTGACTAAACTACTAGAATCAGTGTAAATGTACGGGTACAACATGTTGTCTCAATGAATTTCACTCAATTCAATGAACTTTTCCTGCACCAAGTGGTGTTTCATTGCAAACGGCCTAATGCTACTAGGTATGCAAACACAGAAACAACAAGACTGGACAGAGTTCTCATGGCGAAGCAATGTTTATAATGCGAAATTCCACGTAAAACCACGTTTAGAACATTGTGTTGCCATAGAAGACACGTATTTCCAAAGATTATAACTGTTTGGACACTAATATCACTAATACAGCGTATCAAGCATTTCAAGCTGCATGTAGTAACACAACGTAAACTATCGCTATTCTCATTAGGAAATATTGACTAACCTACTAGAATCAGTGCAAATGTACGGATAAAACATGTGTTCTAAATGAATTTCACGTATTCCCATGAAACGATCCTTCAACAAATGTTTGGTCATTGTAACAGGCCAATTAGGTTTAAGTATGCAACCACTGATAAAACAAGACTGGAGAGAGGTTTCCTGGCGAAACAATGTTTATAATGCTAAATTCAACGTAAAAACACGTTTAGAACACGGTTTTCCCATAGAATAGACATAGTTCCATTGATTATAACTGTTTCCACACTATTGTCACTATTACAGCTTATACAGCGCTTTAAGCTGCAAGTAGTAATATCACGTAAACTAACGCTATTCTCATTCGGAAACATTGACTAAACTACTAGAATCAGTGTAACTGTACGGACAAAACATGTTTTCGCAATGAATTTACTCATGTCCATGAAATTTTCCTGCACCAAGTTGTGTTTCATTGTAAACGGGCTAATGAGCCTAAGTATGCATACATTGAACAACCAAGACTGAACAGAGTTTTC
>WIPJ01032749.1:27213-70585 GCA_018155075.1 Cassiopea andromeda | reverse complement strand
TAACTGTACGGATAAAACATGTTTTCTCAATGAATTTCATTCACTTCCATGAAGTTTTCCTGCATCAAGTGGTGTTTCATTGTAAACGGGCTCAGGAGCCTAAGGTTGCAAACATTGAAAAAACAAGACTGAACAGAGTTTTCATGGCGAAACAAAGTGTATAATGCGAACATCAACGAAAGTCAAAGTGTATAATGCGAAAGTCTTGTTCATTGCTGGGCCTAATGGGCCGAAGTATGCACACACTGAAGAAAGAAGAATGGACAGAGCTTTCATGGCGAAGCAATGCTTATAATGCTTAAATTTAGCAATAGCTGAATAAAACTGCTTAACTGCTAAATCATGCGTAGAAACATGTTTAGAACATGGTTTTGGCCATAGAATACACCTATTTCCAATGATTATAACTGATTGCACACTATTATCACTGTTACAGCTTATAAAACCTTTTAGAGCCGCATGTATTATAGATCCATTGTTATATTATAAAACTATTGTCTCAATGACTTTCACTTATGCCGTCTACATATTGCTCCAAGAATGTTGTGTGTAATCTTGTTCATTGTAACCGGACTAATGGGCCTAAGTATGCACACACTGAAAAAACAAGAATGCACAGAGGATTCGTGGCGAAACAAAGATTATAATGCTTAAATTCAGCAATAGCTGAATACAACAGTTTAAATACGAATTCAGTGAGGAAACACGTTAAGAATATAGAATATAGACTATAGAATATAGAACATGGAAAATGGTGAAACAATGTTTATAATGCTAAATTCAGCGTAGAAACACGCTAAGAACATGGTTTCGCCATAGAATACATGTATTTCCAATGACTATAACTTTTTGCACATTATTGTCACTATTACAGCTAATAGAGTGTTTTAAGCTGCATGTCTTATAAAAATGCCTAATCGGCCTAAGTATGCAACCACTGAATAAGCAAGAATGAGCAGAGGTTTCATGGCGAAACAATGGTTATACTGCTTAAATTCAGCAATAGCTGAATACAACAGCTTAAATGCGAATTCAGCGGAGCAGCACGCTTAGAACATGTCTTATAACAACATAAACTAACGTTATTCTTATGGGGAAGCATTGACTAAACTAATAGAATCAGTGCACAAGTACGCATAATACATGTTTTAACAATGATTTTCACTCATTTCTTCGGAATTTACCTACAAAAATGCTGTGTGCAGTCTTCTTCATTGTAACCGGCCTACTGGGCCTAAGTATGCACACACTGAAAAATCAAGAATAAGCAGAGTTTTTATAGCGAAACAATGTTTATAATGCTAAATTCATCGTAGAAACACGCTTAGAACATGGTTTTGCCCTAGAATACACCTATTTCCAATGATTATAACTGTTTGTACACTATTGTCACTTTTACGTTTAATTAAGCGCTGTAGACTGCATGCCTTATAAAAACGTAAACTAACTTCTTATGGGGAAACATTGACAAAACTTCTAGAATCAGTGCAAAAGTAAGCATAACACATGTTTTTATCAATGATTTTCACTCATTTCTCGAAATTTTCCCCCAACACTGTTGTCTGCAGTCTTGTTCAATCTCACTGGGCATAAGTATGCACACACTGAAAAGACAAGAATTGACAGAGGAGTCATGGCGAAACAATCTTTATAATGCTTAAATTCAGCAATAGATGAATACAACAGCTTAAATGCGAATTCAAGGAAGAAACATGCTTAGAACATGGTTTTGCCATAGAATACAAGTAGTTCTAATGATTATAACTGTTTGAACACTATTGTCACTATTACAGCTAATAAAGCGCTTTAAGCTGGATGTCTTATAACACCATAAACTAACGCTATTCTTATGGGGAAACATTGACTAAACTAATAGAATCAGTGCAAAGGTACGCATAATACATGTTTTCACAATGATTTTCACTCATTTCTTCGAAACTCACCTACAAAAATGTTCTGTGCAGTCTTCTTCATTGTAACCGGCCTAATGGGCTTAAATGTACAAACACTGAAATCTCAAGAATAAGCAGAGTTTTTATAGCGAAACAATGTTTATCGTCATCGTAGAAACACGTTTAGAACATGGTTTTGCTTTAGAATACAGCTATTTCCAATGATTATATCTGTTTGCACACTTGTCACTATTACAGCTTATGAAACCTTGTAATGCTGCACGCATTATATAACTATAAACTGACGCTAATCTCATGGGGAAACATTGACTAAACTAATAGAATCACTGCAAAAGTATGCATAATACATGTTGTCTCATTGATTTTCGCTCATTTCCTCGAAATTTTCCTTCAACAATGTTGCATGCAGTCTTGTTCATTATGACCGGCCTAGTGGGCCTAATTATGGAAACACTGTAAAAACAAGACTGGCCAGAGATTTCATGGGGAAACAATGTTTGTAATGCTCAATTAAGCGTAGAAACACGTTTAGAACATGGTTTCCCAATAGAATACACGTATTTCCAATGATTATAACTGTTTGCACACTATTGTCACTATCAACGCTTATAAAACATTTTAATGCTCCATGTAGTATAAAACCAGAAACTAACGCTAATCTCATGGAGAAACATTGAATGAACTACTAGGTTCAGTGCAAAACTGAGCATAAAACATGTTTTCTCAATGATTTTCACTTATTTCCGCCAAATACGTTTGGAAAAACACGTTTAGATCATGCTTTTGCCATAGAATATACCTATGTAGAATGATTAATTCTGTTTCCACACTATTGTCACCTTTGCAGCTTATAAAGCGTTTTACAGCTGCATGCGGTGTGAAGACGTAAACTAACGCTATTCATATGGGGAAATATTGAGTCAACTACTAGATTCATAGCAAAACTAAGTATATTACATGTTTTCCCAACGATTTTCGATTAATTCCTCCAACAATGTAGTGTACAGTCTTGTTCATTGTCACAGGCCTAATGGGCCTAACTATACAAAAACTGAAAGAACAAGAATGGAAGGAGGTTTCATGGCGAAACAATGATTATAATGCTTAAGTCGGCGTAGAAACACATTTAGAACATGGTATTGCCATAGAATACACGTAATTCCAATGATTATAACTGTTTGCACACTATTGTCACTATCACAGCATACTGCATGTAGTGTAAAGACGTAAACTAACGCTATTCTCATGGGGAAACATTGAATACAATACCATAATCACTGCAAGAGTTGAATTTGATGTTTTTATATGAACATGTCTTCCCAATGAATTTCACTTATTTCCTCCAAACTTTCCTCCAACAATGGTGTGTGCAGTCTTGTTCATTGTAACCGGCCTAATGGGCCTAAGTATGGAAACGCTGAAAAAAACAAGAATGGAAAGAGGTTTCATCGCGAAACAATGTTTATAATGCTTAAGTCGGCGTAGAAACACATTTAGACACGTACTTCCAATGATTATAACTGTTTGCACACTATTGTCGCTTATGCAGCTACAAGAGCTCTAAAGCTGAATGTAGTGTTCTCATGGGGAAACATAGACTAAACTAGTAGAATCAGTGGCACAAAAACACATTAAACATGTTTTCTCTATGCTTTTCACTCATTTCCTCTAAATGTTCCTCCAACACTGTTATGGGTACTCCTGTTCATTGTAAACGGCCTGATGGGCCTAAGTATGCAGACACTGAAAAAACAAGAATGGACAGAGGTTTCATGGGCAAACAATGCTTATAATGCTAAATTCAGCGCAGAAACACGTTCAGAACAATGTCGATTGATAGAATACACGTAATTCCAATAATTATGGCTCTTTGCACAATATTGTCATGTTTGCAGCTATAAAGCGTGTTAAAGCTGCATGTAGTGTAAAGACGTAAACAACCCTATTGTCATGGGAAACTTTGATTAACCTACTAGAATTAGTGACAAAAGTACGCATAAAACATGTTTTCTCAATGATGTTCACTCAATTCGTGGAAACGTTCCTCCAACAATGTTGTGTGCAGTCTTCCTCATGCCAACTGGCGTAAAGGGCCTAAGTATGCAAGCACTGAGCAAAACAAGAATAGACAAGGGTGTCGTGGTGAATCAATGGTTATAATGCCAAATTCACCGTAGAAACACAATTGGAATATAGTTGTACTATAGAATACATGTATTTCCAATGAGTATAACGTTTTGAACACTATTGCCGCTATTGCAGCTTATAGAACGTTTTAAAGCTGCATATAATGCAATTACGTAAACTGACACTATTTTCATGGGGAACTTTGACTAAACTGGTAGAGTCATTGCAAAAGTACACGTAAGACATGGTTGTTCAATGAATTTAAGTCCTTTCCTTGAAATTTTCCCCCAACACTGTTGTATGCAATGTTGTTCTTTGTAACTGGCCTAATGGCCCTAAGTATACAACGACTTGAATAACACGAATGGACAGAGGTTTCATGGTGAAACAATGTTTATAATGCTAAATTCAGCATAGAAACACGTTTAGAACATTGTGTGGCCGTAGAATATATGTACTTCCAATGAATATAACGCTTTGAACACTTTTGCTGCTATTGCAGCTTATAAAGCGTTTTAAATCTGCATATAGTGTAATTACGTAAACTGATGCTATATTTGTGGGGAGGCTTTTCATAAAACTACTAGAATCAGTGCAAAAGTACACGCAAAATATGGTTGTTCAATGAATTTAACTCACTTCCTCAAAAAGTTCCTCCAAAAATGTTGTATGCAGTGTCTTTTATTGTAACTCGCCTAATGGGCCTAAGTATGCAAACATCTGATAAACAACAATAGACAGAGGTTTAATGATGAATCAATGTTTATAATGCTAAATTCAGCGTAGAAACACGTGCAGAACATAGTTTGGCCATATGATGCATGTATTTCAGATGAATATAACGGTTTGAACACTATTGCCGCTATTGCAGCTTATAAAGCATTTTAAATCTGCATATAGTGCAAAGACGTAAACTGACGCCATTTTCATGGGGAAACTTTGACTAAACTACTAGAATCAGTGCAAAAGTACACGTAAAACATATTCGTTCAATGAATTTAACTCATTTCTTCGAACTTTTCCTCCAACAATGATGTATGCAGTGTTGTTCACTGTAACTGGCCTAATGGGCCTAAGTATACAACGACTTGAATAACACGAATGGACAGAGGTTTCATGGTGAAACAATGCTTATAATGCTAAATTCATCGTATAACACGTTTAGAACATGGTTTCCTCATAGAATACACGTATTTCCAATGATTATAACTGTCTACACACTATTGTCACCTCTGCAGCTAATAAAGCGTTTTAAAGATGCATGTACTGTAAAAACGTAAACTAACGCTATTCTCATGGGGAAACATTGACTAAACTACTAGAATCAGTGACAAAAGTACGCATAAAGCATGTTTTCTTAATGATTTTCAATCGTTTCCTCGAAACTTTCCTCCAACAATGTTGTGTGCAGTCGTATTCATTGGAACCGGTCTAATGGGCCTAAGTATGCAAACACTGAAAAAACATGGATGGCCAGAGGTTTCATGGCGAAACAATTTTTATAATGCTCAATTCAACGTAGAAACACTTTATAACATGAGTTGGCCATAGAAGACACATATTTCCAATGATTATAACTGTTTGGACACTATTGTGACTTTTGCTGGGTATAAAGCGTTTGAAGGCTGATGAATTAGATTTTGGCTTTTAAGATAATGACGATTATGTTGGAGGGCTTTTGCAAATTTCCTTGAAATAGTAATAAAAGGTCGAAAAATTTGTAAGATATGGAGAGAAAGTCCCTTAGAAAGTGTTGATTTTTAACAAGCTCAAATCCCGAAAGACCTAAAGGAAGAATTGAAGTTGATTATGGGTAGCAAGACAAGTTGGTAATCCATAGTAGACTTGAAAATAGATTCCTTAGAGTTCAAAGGCAAATCAGACTAGCTTTAATTGCCATGGTACTTGACTTTGATTTTACTGATAATGACCTAAAAGTAGGAAAACAACTCACAAAAGCTTTAGAGCTCTTGAAGCCAGCAGCCTTTTGCAAGAGAATGCCACTATCTGGGATTCTGAGAGCAAATTGAAGTGACCATATCTGAAAATAAGTCCTCCAAGTCAAAATAAGTAAGCGGTTGTTGGATGCACTTTATGATTGCATTGCAGACGTAACAAAGAGTGGTCACAATCTAGTTAATTTAACTTACACTACCTTTGTTCACATCATTCTATGATTAGCATTATAGTTAAGCCAAGTAGTCAATCATAAAAAAACTATTGCATCGAAAGGTTTACAACTTTATGTAGCCAATTTTGAATGACACGAAGTTTCCATTATTGGCATACTAGACAATACCACAATGTAAGCTTTTAAATTTGCATACATTCTCAACTCTATATAGTACACTAGGGTGCCAATAAGGTATATGGGAATTTTTCAAATTTGTATTTTCACTTGTCCTACCCTCCAATTTTTTCCCCTTTTTAGGTATAAATAACAGCTATCACGGTTTAGCGGAACATATTACTGGTTAACAGTGGCGCCCAAACTCGTAAAGCTCAACGATTGCCTCATTAGCCTGTAAACGCTATAGCAATTCCTTTGTGCTTCAGGATCAATAAAATACAGGAACGGAATGCTGAATTGAAAAAGTGAATGACAGTATGCTCCAGGACTTTTATTAACACGAATTTAAGTCAATGGATATGCTGTCCATGTCTCAAGATTCTTGGAAAGTTACCGTGTTTAGAAGCCTTGACTTGCTTGTTCAAAGAAGAACTATTTCTGTGGGAATCTTTTCAATTTAGTCTATTGTTTTTTATATAAAGCTAGAGAGTATGGTTATGCTGCACTGCTGAACTAGTATCTTTGACATACTATTGAACCAAGATATGTAGAAACATGAATACAGAGCGTAAGTTGTCATTACCTGGATTCACCTTTGAGGGGTAAAATCAAAGTTGTCATCTAATTGGCAAATCGTTGGCAAGTTTGCATTTGCACAACGCACAGAGGACTGGGGGCTTGAACTTTCGAAAATTGGCCCCCTCTCCAATTTCAAGTTTGTTTTAATAAGCAATAAAATAGAACCAAACTGCATTGCATAAAAACAAAAATTTCACTGCCTTATTTAACAAAGTTGATCAAAACATAGTAAAGTTTGCTTAATACGTCGCATTTACATTAGCACAAAATTCCCATCAATACGAAAAGATCATGAACTGTTTTCACTGTTACACCAATCCTTTTGTTTCAAAGTAAGACGTCCCTAGCTAATGACCAGAAGGCGACAAACTGCATTGAAATGAAGAGTGGCGTCTACTGTTGAAAACGTAGAAAAAGTCGCTGAGAAAGGCATTAGCAGGCAAGAGAGATAAACAGAATCCAATTGGTAATAGCTAATCTAAACTTCATTGTAACTTCAAACAAATTTCTAATATTTCGAACACAGTAAAATGCTTCACATTTGTGCTATCAGGAAAGAGAGTGACAACACCTAAGGGATCTTTGAAAAAGTACGTAACGAAAAAATTGTCATTTTGACCCCCAACCTAATAATACATTGGCGATGAGAACATAAATCAATATTAACTATTAAGAAAAATCACAACAAGCTATTTACCTTTTACGAACATAATGTTAGCAAATAATTGCAATAATTTTGAAGTATTTGGGCCCCTATACTGTCCATTGAGTATTGACCCCCCAACTATTAACAACTCCCCTAAATTATGTCTTTTTAGCAAAAATACTGACCCTTTCTTAATTATACCCCCTACTATTTGGTGCCAAGGAGTAGGGATAGTGTAAGATTCAAGCTCGATGAGGTCTTAAGCTCTTTGCTTATTTGAGTATAATTGAAGCACTTATCACAAAGTGAAAAAGTAGAACTATTGCACTAGAGTTTTGGCGTCATGAAGCAAAAGTACTTTACACTCTTACCTTCTATGTATTCCGTAGCAGTTTGTCACAAAGGTAGTGTATACCCATCCACCCCCTACCGTTCCTTTCTTTTTGAATAGCTCCTTATATACTTGCTAAAGTGATTACAATCGTTCAATCGTGAAAAACTAAACACCTAGACATGATAGAAATTTATCAAAACTGGGAAAACTTGTAAATCTCAAACCCCTCTCTTTCCTTCCTCCCTAATAATGCACTTTCTTTCAAGTAATGTCTTACAATCTTACAATTTATCGGCACATGCCAATTTTGCCCACTGCCACGCCCATTTTAGAGACACCCACTCTCACATTTATTGGCAAATTTCAGGCCTACACCCTTTTAGGGGCGTTTTCTAGGAACGACCATGAGTACCCTGACATGTGTCGTAAAATCATAAACCCAATATTTGGTCAACTTAGCAGTGATGATGCTTTGATAATCTAGCTTTCAGGTCATAGAGGACTAAACACAAATGAAAGTTCAGTTTTTTGACTATTTCATTATTCTAATTGCCCATAAACTTCTGGTGAGCCCTCAAAAACTTTCCTGTTATCACCAGAACTAAGAAAAAGGAAAATTTTGCATATTGAGAGCACCATGTTTAAATAAGAAGATTCGGCCCCATACCCCAGATTTTGTGTAAAGTTTAAAATTTTTGATATCAAATGTTAAAAACACCTAAGGGATCTTTGAAAAAGTACGTAACGAAAAAAATTGTCATTTTGACCCCCAACCTAATACATTGGCCTTGTCAGTTCACCTCTAACAAGTCTTCATCCATTTCCATATGCTAAGTTTTGGCTGAACTATGCTATTTTTTCCATAATTCCGATGCCCCAGCCCACTGTGCACCGTAGCAATGGTCGAAAAATTCGATAAAATCCGAACACTGAAAGAGTGCCATAGTTTAAAAAAGATGGAGTTGACGCATGCTCAATTCAAAGGTCTACAGAGTAGTGCTTCCAAGCCAGACGGCATTCTAGGCCCTTTTTGTGCCAGGTCTGTGGCGAACACAAACTTTTGTAGAAACTTGCCAATTGTAATTTGGCGAGGCTTGGCGAGTTTTATCAACATTTAGGCCAAATTTGCCTAAGCTTTGCCAGCTCAAATGGAGAGCCACTTTTTTCCAGAAACTTTTTGGCTAGAATCTATGGCAAGAATCTATGGCTCACCAAAGTGACCCATTCTCTCTCTCTCTCTCTCTCTCTCTCTCTCAATGACACTACAATCTCTGAAGAAGTTAGAGATCTTAAGCCTGTTTATCAGCAGTCAACTTGAACAACATCCTAGGGATGTTTGCAAAGAATTTCTTCGGTTGCCACTTTTATTAAAGGGGCGATCAGGCTTTGGTGACAATCGAGCTTGAGGTTTTCAAATCTGAGCACTTGAGCTTACCATAGCGCAAGATTTATGGCTAAATTGATTTACAGCTCAAGATTTTCTTATTCAGAAAACAATTGAATCTTATGGGAGAAGAAGAAAATAGATTGCTGCACCTGAACATCTTTTTTGTAAGTGTTTACATAGAACACAGATATGCCTGAAAATATGCCCCCAGTATGCTTCAATGGATGACTTGAACCTCTTTGATCAAGCTTCAGTGCTACCAAGAGAAATACAAGAAGGTTGGAATATGTACTTGAGGTTCTAAAGCAACACCTTTGCTATATCTCTGAACTACTGACTGGCTTTGAGTTCTTCGACAACAGAATCAAAACTAAAGAGAAGGCAAGGATTGCTGCAGCTCTTGAGCATAATAGGCAGAGTGGGCGTTAACAACGAACTGGCTTTGGAAGCAAACCTAGAACACCTGACCATAAATAACTTGATTTGAAAGAAAACCAAGGCACTCTTTGCTCAGCTGAAAATCAGTTATTCTTTCCTTCATAATCCTCCAACTGAAGGTCAAAAATCAAGATTTCATTGCAGGAAGCGTATTGTTAAAGGTTGTGAGTGATTCTGCTGAAAGGGGAGTTACACTCACAAAACCGTAGAATGATTAAATATCTATTCACGATGACCCAGACACATTGCTAGTTGTAAGTTAATGAAAGACATTGCTAGCTTCATCCTAAAGCCAAGATAGGTCTTCTGTTTAACAAAGAAACAAGTACGCAAGTCTTACTGTCCTTCATCCGTCAATTATTGTAGCACCTAAATGAAATTATACGAAATATTTGACACTGAAACGTATCACAGATTCTGAAAACAGCTCTTCCAACAAGAGCAAAAATTGCCTGAAAATAGGGAATTAGTCAAAGGTTCCAAGACTAAGAGCCATTCCTAAAACTGCTTCATCTAGCTATTACTTAAAATTCCTTCATTCTAGTGCAAAAGAAAAAGAAATGAAGTATGGGCCATGGGAAAAATAGAAAAAAGTTTTCGTGGCACTCTATTATATACTCATGCTTTTCTCTAAGAAACAAATACAAATATCTAGGAAACACAAAGCTGATATGAGGCAAAAACTAAAAACTATTTAACAAATACAGAGGGGCTGAGCCTTAAAAGTAAAATCTGTCTTTGTATCTTGAAATTGCTCTTAGACACACTTACTTCAGCGAGCCTGCGCATTTTTGTTTCTCGTTCCACAGTTGCCTGATTTGAACTGTGCATCTTATTTGAAAAATGAAGAGATATTTAAGATCTGAGGCTGGATGTGATAAAACATTGAGAAACACCGATGCTAAAAGCAGTCTTTTTCGCATATAAAAATGTATTGCAACATAGAAATATTTGAACTGCAGTACTACATAAAATATGCCAATAATATTGTATGTATGCAGATACAGATTACAGATTACAAGCTAGAAAATAATACAGTCTCAGCCTCTTGGTGACTCCAGTTGAATGGTGACAGGTCCATCGTTTTCTATGCTTACTTGCATATATGCAGCAAATCTACCATCTGCAACAAGTAAAGAACACCAAATATATATCGAAGAAACTTAAATACTTAATTATAAAGACTACTATATGAAAAATATGCTACTGGTAAAATGGACAAAGAAGGTGAATACGGTACAACTTAGACAGCACATTCTGAGCCTAGAAAAATAACTTCCGCTGAGTTAAATTGAACTGGACTCGCTCTCAAAGTTCATTCACAGGTAACTTTATTTACTACTTACTGTTCTTTGGAACCCAATAGTTGGGGGGCCCCGATTGCAAATTTTTGAAAATATCACCACCCATTCATTTCCATTTAATAAACCTAACAAAAGAATTTTGTAGAAAATCCAAAGCGCTCAATTCATTAAAATCCCACCCCAACTCAAGATTCCAAGGCTCTAAAAGGGGATAATTAAATGAAATACAATGTCTTTGTGAACATGTATCAATACTGACAAAGAAGGACATCAAAAAACCACAAAGGTAGTAGCAAGTACAAGTACATACAAATGGAGATGTTCAAACAGTACTTAAACTCGATCGAGTATGAAAAAAATCACATGGAACGTTTCTTTTGGTGTATACATAGCTCTTATTGACTTTCCTTGTTGACTAGTGAATTGTCATTTATTATTTTCGCGTAATTGCGGAAGCTTAATAACTGATAATCTATTTCATCTTTCAGCATTAACTAATTGCAATACTACTGAATTGCTTAGGTTCCAATACTATTGATTGAGCTTTACCCCCTCCATATATAACAGTCCCATATATTACAATGATTAGGGAGAAGCCATAACCATTTCCATTCATTAACACTCCCAAAATTTGCTATTAAGCAAAGTGTCAATGACTCGCTCTATTATACTCCTTTACCATTGGGTGCTTAAGGTGCAGAAGATTGAATGGAAAGTTAATAAATTAAGCAACTTTCAATATGCCCAAAAACATGACATGATCTTGCACCTGATTGGCCGACTTCACATGAAGTGCCTTGAGAATGAGAGATTATTCAAAAGGGCCAAGTCATAGTATGTAATTGCAATTTTTCACAAGCATCATTGACAAGCAGCCTTAAGAAACAAACTGATCGTTGACTACAGACAAAAAACATATTTCTGATGAAGGTAATTCAAAGAAGGAGGGTGGCAACTATTCTAGTGGTTTATCAGCTTTTGTTCATGGTCTCTACCAAACACAAGCATGTATAAGGCCCTGTTCAAACATTCTTTTCTCGGTGAAATGCTGTATTCGTTTGACTACTTGTGCTGTGATCGTTGCTGGTCGATGCTGCTCTGTGTTCCTTGGTGGCGATCAAAATTGTTGGGAGAGCTATCAAACAATTCATTTGTTTGAGGTATTGCTTTGCGTTGCTTAGTGAAATGTAATTTTATCAGCTAATTGTCTTTTATCTAAAAATCTCCTTTTCTTACAAGGCAAATACTATACTAAACGCTACGAAATATTATACTGCACTAATGGAAAACCAGTTAGAGCAATAGATAATGATTACCCACTTGGAATGGACATATACCTAAATACAACTACAAAGACAACACTACATATAAATGCTTGATTGCACTTCACATCTGAAGCTTATGGTTAAACAATATTAGTTTTACTACTAAGAATCCAGGCTGAGAGGCATAAAAGCGGAATCAACTGTTCCCGCCACTGCGCATTGAAAAAGGAACAGAACACCGACAACTGCTACTGGTTTACTAAGATTGGGCTAATAGAAAAAAGATGAGTATGGTGCCTTGATGGTTGGTCAGTGGCACCATACAAACACAGCGTCAGATGTGAGGTGAACAAGAAATAAATGGGCACGCCAAAAATACACGATAAGGGACTTAGTGGTTACGTAAGGTGAGTTTAATTGAAACAACCAGTTTGGTGGATATACTGTAGATTCAACCCAATTATGTTCTTGTTGCGGAGATTTTGGAAGTCTTTATCACCACAAAGTAGAAACTGTGTCAATAACTCATTTAGAACATTGGTAAGCCCCTAGGGTTGTAATGATTCAAAAACTCCAGTGAGAAGATATCAATGCTCAACCTCAAAGGAGTGGCGAAGAAAAAAAGGTGTTACCGTCGTTTCAATGCCATCACTGCTACGGCACACTAGTCCTATGCAATCCTCAAAATTGTGCTAGAATTTGTGGAAGCGCAAGCTACTAAAACCGACAATGAGCTGGGTGAAGCAGGATAATCCTGTTGGGTCATGAAACCTAAAATCGATTTAGCAGGAGTACACATTTTGAAGATAAACCTCTTCTGAAAGATAGCAACAGATGGCGAAGGCCTAATCTCATGATCTAGTCCATTCCATTCAGCTAGTCAGTTGGGAAAGAACTTAACTCGAATTGTTCTGTTCTTGCCCTTATTCGCCCAAATGGCGTCCTGATTGCAAAGAGAGTAGTGAGATAGTTGAGGTTTGAGAACTGGGTCTCGTGTGTACTGAGGAGTCTGATCATCTATCATTTTGCAAAAAGAAGACAAGGCGTTTACTCCATCGTCTGGAACTTAGTAACTCCCAACCAAGTTCGGAGTATAATTTCTTTCGTGATGTTCTTCTCCATGTTTGTGCAATAGAGCTGCAGCGTACTAGACGAATTCTAACTTGTCCATCAAGCTAGGCAATACTATGTTGCCGCTAAATTCACATGTTCTGGCAGGGATATTGTAGATGAAATCTCCGTACTCTAGGTTAGATCGTACATACAGTTTTAATAGTTCGCTTATGGTGTATGTCTAGGTAAGAACCATGGAGATAATAATAAAGACTAGAGGGCTAACTCCCTCTGGTTTATTGACGGCAATTGACGCCGCGCATGCTAACTCCCTCTATATTGTTCGTACAGCAAAAGCGAACAGCAAGGTATAGAAAATACACAGAAAGTGAGTGAAAAAGATAAGAAAATGTGAAATGAAACAAAGCGTAGATTTTTAAAATGAGGAAACCAACATCTTAGCTCAATATGGATTTGTGGCAGTGCTATTGCTTGAGTTGTAGACTTGAGAATTTTGTTTCATCAGATCTGGAACGACCTGAACTTGAATTGGTAAGCGTGCAAGGTTAAATATTGTTTGGATCTAATTTGTATCTTAAAGTGTTATCTTAAATAACTGAATTAAGCATGAAAATTAATAGGATGCTTTGGCATAGGCCTTGCCAAGTGGCATAGAGTTTATGTAGTTGGACCAGGACTTAACTTTAGTAGAATTATTGCTACGTGATACTTGATACGTTGCTACGCGACAATTAGCGATACTTGAGTAATTCATTTACAAGTAGACTTGGCACAATTGACGTGGTAACGCACTCGAACATTTTAAAATTTAACAATGCACTCTATTAATGGTCAAGTAGTTTATCACAGACAATATAAATTAAAAATTTAATAAATTAACAATTTAATAAAGGAATAAGGAATATATATATATATATATATATATATATATATATATATATATATATATATATATATATATATATATATATATATATATATAATAAAAAGAAAGGTGAAAAGAAAAGAAAGTTCTATTTCAGCTTTGCTTTAAACACTTTTATGGAAGATGCTTGCTTAATTTCAAATGGAAGGCAGTTCCATTATTTTACATCTCTGTAGGGAAAACACTTCTGCCCACTTATTTTTGTTATCTTAGGCAGTTTTAGGTCTATACTGGCATTTCTCAGAGCCAATAGATGACACTCAGAATTTCTTATAAGTAACTTTGACAAATACTATGGTGCAAGGCTATTAAGGGCCTTGAAAACCATAGTGATCATTTCAGTGTTAATCAAATCCTGATTTGTTTTCAGTCCAAGAGTATTTAGAAGTGGTCTAGCATCAGCATCATGGTGGCTGCTTGTCAGTATCCTTGCCGCTCGATTTTGAATCTTTTGCAATTAGTTTTTTTCGACTGCTCGACAATCACTTTCCAAACAGAGCAGCAAAATCTAAAGTGTGGCTCTACAATATTAGCATACAGTGTCTTCAAAGTATCTTGAAGTATAAATCGTTTGGTATGTTTTAAAAGGCCAATTGCTCGACTGATTTTTAATGATAGAGCTTTGATATGACCTTTCCAATCAAGATTCCTATCCAATTGTATTCCCAAATATTTGTTAAGTAGGGCATTATCTATTGGTTCTTCCTGTATTTTCAAACAAAATTCTTCATTATTTCTAATCAAACTTCTTTCCTTTCGTTTTGTTGATATAGCCATTGACTTAGTCTTAGCAACATTTGATGACAGTTTACTACCCTTCAACCATTCAATGAAGGTAGTAAAGTCCTTGTTCATTGCCTCTTTTAGCTGGTGAATGTCATCAGAACGGTAGGAAATACAGGTGTCATCAGCATGCATTGCTACCGTGGAGTACTTGGTGACTTTTCTTCACCAATTTCCAAAAGAGGTTGAAATGAGTTGGGTATTTTGACATTGTATTCATTAGTAAAAGATGTATAATCTAGTCTTGATGACTTTCCTCACTTTCTTGAGCCTGACTTGCATGTGACTACCAAGAGTTGATGATCAGTATTACAGTCGGCAACTGGTCGAGTCTTGGCATTCTTTAGAACATTTTTCATTTCTGATTTATTATTATATAACCAATTTGGTTTTGTGCTCTCCTATCTGGAGAAGTCCACGTATAAAGATGATGGGGATGATGTTTAAAAGGTGTATTAGCAATACCAAGCTTGTACAATTGGCAAAACTCAAGTAAATCGGCACTCATTAGCAATACCAAGGTTGCACGATTGGCAAAACTCAAGTAAATCGGCACTTCTTTCATTTCGATCACCTAATCCAAATTTCCCACAGCTAGGTTTGCTGTTTCTCAGTTTTCCCACATTTGCGCTAAAATCACTCATTATTATTTTCATGTTTCTGTTAGGAACACGATCGAATGTACCTTGCAGCAAATTATAAAACTGTTCCATTTCCTCATCACTTGCAGCCCTTGTGGAAGCACAACACTGAATAGTGCTTATATTATAAGATTTGCCTTGAAGTCTAAGTTTGAGTAGTAGGTCTGAAATTGGACTGTATCCTAGAAGTTAGTTACTTCTTTAGACAAAATTGCTGCTACATCATGACTGTAACCATCTCCTTAATCTTGTCCAGCGAATATCATCAGCTCGTTATCAAGCGTCTGAAAGCTGCCTTTCTTTGTCCAATTAGTTTCACATATTCCAAAAGTGTCAAGTTGATGTTGTTTCGGTCCATTTCGCTAAAGACAGTGATTAACTTTCCAAGTTCTTTCATCCTATGGACATTCCATGTACCCATTCTGAATTGTCTACTTAACTGCTTTCCTGTAGCACACTTATCATTGCAAGTCTTGTCACCCACTTGACAATGCGGTCCTTGTTTATCCACGTGACGACCGATGTGGCATGAAGAGATTCTTTTCCTTGTCATTAGCATGGAGAGTAGTCAGGGGCTAAGTAGAAGACAAAGTAGCTACCCCAAGATTCTTTCTTTGCCCGCAGTGCCAACTAACTAGGAGGGTGATCTCTGCCGTCTATTTCTAGTTAGCCTGTGCTTACGCCAAACATCTAATCATGAAGACCATTGGATAGGCTGCACCCTTCTAGCCCTCCATGAAAACTGCTGTCCTGCTGCCAACAGCATCTAATAGACTAAACCCCGCCAGACATCAACCCGGTATTTCAAGGTCACAGAATAGGATGAAAGATGCTACGCTTTGCCCAAGGGTGACCAGGAGGTAGTTATGGCAAAGGGTAACCTCATTAACCTATGTCAAAATTCCTCAACCGGATGTAGTTTAATGCCATATCCAAGACAGACAAATTACCTTAGATCAACAAAGAGGCTCAAGACCAAAATCAAGCAACACATCTTCATACTATTTCAACCATCATTGATACATTAATGCCAGTTTTAAGTCTTATTTTGGAAATTCTTGGAATAGATTTTATAACTATTTTCAAAAACTTTGAACAAACAAATGTGCGAAGAGAAATAGAATAAAAAATCAGCTGTCAAAATGTTACTACTCACAGAATGGTGTCTCAAGAGTCCTGATCAAAGTAGTTTCGGGGAAATAGCCAACAAGTTATATTGTATTCAATCTACCCATGACCCTGAAATTCCATTATCTGTAAGACACTTCCACTTTACATAATTTTCTCACATATTCAAATTTCATTGAAATGATTTTGTGATTAATCATGCACCAATGAAATGATGCATTTGGCTTCTTAACTGGTTTAGAAACAAGAGTAATAGAGTTGTTCAGTTATTAGCTATGTACCACTAATTTCATTCTCAACCTGCCAATAAAAAGAGATTGTGAACTTGGGACGATTTGTTGCTCCAATACCGCAAGGTTCATCCTTGCAAAGTTTCTGCCTTTCCTGAAAATTATAAGCACAGCAAGAAATGACCATTCTATACCATAAAAATTTTTAGACAAATGAAAAAGAATTCCAATTCAAGACATTTCCTGTGATGATAATTAAAAATATTTATTGCGGATTTGTCTAGAGAGTGCGTACACTACATTATGCTTTCTGCCGTATAAACAATATGGTGGCAATACGCACGTTGACTTTAGCTTCGCTTTGGCAGTTAGCCCTCTAGTTTTTATTACTATCTCTATGGTAAGAACTTGGAGATATGTTTCAGCAAACCAATACCTTTTCTTGCTCTGGAGGTCGCTACTTTGATATGAGTCGAACAAGAGAGCTTAGGGTCCAAGATTAGTCGTAGGTCCTGGTGTTCATCAACTTTCCTTACTGCTATTTCAATTCAATAGCTTGCTTTTGTGGATGCAGGTTAAAGGGAATTTTTCAACCATAAGCCCATCGGTTATCTAACTCTAAGTTCTGCCTCATGTCACTTGCAGCTGAACTAGTATCCTCTACAACAGTAAACAACAACAAAGTATCATCAGCAAAAAGTTTGACACTAAATCTACATTTTACATCCGTAGCCAGATCATTAACATATACAATGAAAAATAAATGTCCAAGCATAGAACCCTGTGGTACTCCTGCCGAAACATTTCCCAGAGAGAATTATGCCCGTTTAGAATGTTCTCCTACTGTCTATCCTTAAGAATACTTCAAATGAGCATAAGGAAGTCACCAAGACAGCCGCATTGTTTTAGTTTATAAATCAGACTATAGTGTCATACCCTATCAAATACCTTAGAAATGTCAAGAAACACAAATTGAACAGCAAGTGGAGGATTTTAATCGAAGGCTTCAAAGATAGTGTGGGTAATTGAAATCAATTGGTTGATAGTTGAATAGGTTGACAGTTGAATTGGAACGGAAGACTGACCGATTTGGGTTGAGATAGTTGCACTAGATGAGATGAGAATATAAAGAATCCCAGATGAGTTTCTCAAGGATCTTCCCAAAAATTGGCAAGAGAGAGATTGGCCAATAATTTTCTTATAAATTTTTCTGATTCTTTTTATGAAGCGGTACCATATTTCTGGAAATAATTCTATCTTCAAGCAGATAGTAAATACTGTTTCTAGCGGAGTAATTAATGCAGTATTGCTAAATTTTATCATTCTAACTGATATTCCATCCCAGCCTTGGGCTTTATTAGGATTTAGTAACTTTACATTGTTCAGAATCTTTTCATAAGAAACAGGAAAACTGCTAATAAGAGAAGAAGCACTTGGAAAATTAAGTACATATATCGATCACTGTAGAAGGAAAAATAAAATATCTGCATTTTCAGTGAAATCAAATATAACGACAGAATTTTCTAAAAGAGGCAGAATAACACTTTATGTGCTATATCAGGGTCTGATGTTGGCAACCATGCTCCTAAAACCATTTCTGTCTTGTGCTAGCTATAGTATTTCCACTGACTCCGTTCCTGCCGCCATCGCCAGACCTTGAAGAAAATCTTGTCTCTGTCTTCCTCTTCTCCCACATCCCTCCACTCCGCTTTCTAGACTCAGCTTTTCAATCGATTCTTCTATAACAATGTGTAAGACGAATCTCAGTTGTCTCTGACAAATAGTTGTTAACAATCTCCGTTCCTCTAACATCATTTCCAGAGCTTCTTTGTTTGCTTTCTTATCTATCCATGAAATATTTTTCATGTGATGGTAAATCCACAATTCCATGGCTTCAAACTGACTCTCATCTCGATTGCTTAAGGTCCATAATTCACATCCATACATTAGAACGGACCAGACAGCACTTCAACAATCTCCTCTTTGTGTCATTTTCCAGCTGTTTGTTGGTGAATGTACTCAACATGTCTGTAAAGGAATTTTTTGCCAAAACTATTCGTGTTTTCATGTCTGAGATGCATCTGCAGTCTTCAGTGAGAACACTTCCAAGATAGTTGAAGCATTCAACCTGTTGTAGTTCTTCATCATCAAGAGTGATCTTACATTTAGGTGAAATCTTATTCTTCGAGAACACTAGTAACTTTGTTTTCTTTCTGTTTATATTCAGGCCTCTGATTTCACTTTCTTCCTTGAGAATATGTAGGAGATTTTCTAAGTCAACTTTGTTTCTAGCCAAGAGCACAGTGTCATCAGCATATCTAATATTTTGGATGCTCACACCGTTTAAAGTAAATGTCAAATGATCTGATCTTCGTTTAACTTTTCTCATGATTACCTCAGCATAGAGAGAGAACAGGTCAGGAGAGATGACACACCCCTGTCGCACACCTCATTTCATGCAAGTCCACTCACCTAGTTCACCATCAATTGATACTGCTGCCATTTGCTCCCAATAAAGGTTGTTCAGGACTTTCATGTCTTTTCCATTGATACCCATATCCTGTAAATCCTTCATTACCTCAATTTTCTTCACTCTGTTGAATGCTTTTTTGTAGTCAATAAAGGCTGCATAAACATCTTGTTGCATTTGCATGTTTCTTTTGGTTTTGGATCTCATGACAAAGATTGCGTTTCTTTTACCCTTGCTTTTTCTAAAACCACATTATTCCCAGCTGATCTCATTGTGAATTACTTCTTTCATTCTGGACATAAGTATGCGTATAATAATCTCGTTATGTGGCTCATAAAGCTGATTAGGCGGTAATTAGAGCAATTAAGCAAGTCTCCTTTCTTAGGAATCGCAATGAAGATAGACTCCTTCATTTGTTAGGGGATATATCCAGATTCGCAAATTTTGTTCATAATTATGACCAGTTTGCTAATTCCTATGTCCCCACAAGCCTCAATCATTTCTTTGGTGATGCTGTCATTTCGTGGTGCTTTATTGTTTTTTATGCATCAAAGTACTGCTTTAACTTCACTTTCAAGGAGAGTGGCCTTTTACCTCTGGGTTATCTGCAGGTCTGTCAGGTCTTCAGTTGTCGTCAAAAAGCTCTTCCATGTATTCTACCCATCTTTGTTTAATATCTTCATTTTCCAACATGACTTTGTCATATTTTTTTTAAATAGCATTGTTGGCTGCTTTAGCATTATCCTCAGCTTGTTGTACCTCGGGGAAACGTCCATTTTTTGTAGGTTTTCAAGTTCTTCACATTGATCATTCATGTATTTTTCTCTTGCTTCTTTGCATTTCATTCTTACTTTCTTGTCTGTTTCTTTGCATTTGCAACTGTCTCGTTTGTATTTGCGCCTCTTTGTAATCAGTTCTATGATTCAATTGGTCATCCACTTCTGTTTTCTTATTGGTTCTTTCTCGGGAAGAACTTTTCCACCTATTCTGTGACGATGATTTCAAGTTCTTTCCAGTCCTCTTTTGCTGAAGTTTCCCTTTGCTCTGAGGTATCAAGAGCACTGAAGCAATTCTTTATTTCAATTTTGAATTCGCTAGCTACTTGGGGGTTTTGCAGTAGGGCTGAAATATTTGGTCTTCCTTTTCTGTTAGGATTCTTAATATTTTTCAGTTTGCATATCATTTGCATGACTAAGAGTATGTGATCAATATTGCAGTCTGCTCCTGGCAGAGTCTTACAATTTTACAAGTGTTGTTTTTGTGCATATGTAGTCTATTTGATTTCTGAATAAGTCTCTTGGGCTTTTTCAAGTATAGAGTCTTGTCTTGTGTTGGTTGAAAGTAGTATTTCAGATACTCATGTAATATGTTCTACACCACTCAATAAGGGTTTCACTTCTTTGGTTTTTGTTGCCTAGTCCATATACTCCTGTAACTCCTGGTTCACTGTGTTTGCCAACTTTTGGATTGAAATCATCCATTACAATACGGACCTATAGTGATTTGCATGTGGGCAACGCTAGTTGTTCCAACCGGGCAAGGTCCCATTTCCTTCATGGGTCATGGTCCCATTCACGTCGTTCATTTTAGAAATTTCTGGTTTCATTTCATGGTTGTACTAGGGAAGAATACGAAGGTGGCTTCTCGTTGCCTTCCTTCGGGTGATTGTAGAGTTCACCATCTCTCTTACCAACAAGTCATCTGCCTGAATTTCAGCCATTGTTGTTGGCATCGTAGCTCATCCGCTGATCCTGCCACAATTGCACCAGGAATCACCATTGGCCTTCACTCTTACCCTGAGTAGGGGCCCTGACTAGGTGCTATCCAGATGGGCGATCTGGAGCCTAGGCCTTTTATGTCATCATGGCATGACCGAATGCACTTTAACGTCATAACCAGGGCAATTATTCAAGACAGTATTGATTAAGGGCCAATATTTTTTGGTAGGAGTCCCAGGACTTATTAAGGTGTTCCTGTCTTGAGGAAATAATTTCGTTTGGCATCCTCGAACAACTTTAAATGATCTGATATCATATGTTGAATTCCCTCTCACTTGGCGATTGGTTGGACATTGGTGACGAATTTTCTGTAGGCACGATATTTCTTCCTCAAGAAGACTTTGATCTTATCAGCTATCCACGGTGCTTGATGTCGTCCAATCCTTTCAACTTTGCTACGTATAAAATTTGAGTATATGTTTAGCAAAACTTCCTTAAGCAATGCAACTTCCTCGTTAGGACATTTCAAGTTTCTAAGATGTGCTGAAGAAACATGATAATGCTGCTTCTTGTCAGTGAAATTTTGGACTTACTTGAGCTCTCTATTGACCTCGCTCCATGCCCAAATGGTCAGTTTTGCATTGGCTTGCTTAGATTTCTCTTGAGCAGTTCCCGGGAGCTTACGAAACTCAAGAAATGTTGGATAGAAAGTTGCATGCGTTTGACCACATTCAACTGAGCAGCGCTGAGCAAAGCAAGCAAGTGTTGTGCATTGAAAAGGTGGGCAAGAGACATTACAAGGTCACTACTGGACATGACTTTCCTTCAGAATTTCATAGACTTTGATCTAGTTTAAATTATTGCACTTCAAACTCGCCAGCCAACAAAGCCGGTATTTCAACACCTATGATGTTCGCAGGTCAATAACGGCAGAGTCTGCAGTGATGCTTCAATGGTAGCATTGTGAACTTGAAGTAATTTGACTGATTCTCGTTTTGGTCCTCCTTACTCAGTCAAAAATATAGCAAAAAAACTTGAAACTAAATATAATTGCTATACGCTTAGTAAGGCCATGCAAAATACTGCATGGCAGATAGCACATTGCCATATATGCAACATGTGTAGGTATATCTAGAAAATTCATGAAGCATAAAAAAACTTCTACCTTTTACTTTTTCTGGATCATACTGACTTTTCAGTCTTTGCAATAACTCTTGATAAACTAAGTAAGACTTATCACCATCCATTGCAGTGTGAAAGTCCAGTTTATTTCCCTTCAATATACTGCAAAGTGTAAACTGAAATAGAAAACAAGTATTCTCTACCAATATTCTACTGAATACAATATTATAAATATCCTCGATCGAGGAGTCAAACAAAAATGCATAAGAGTGAATTGTCGAGCAAGCACAACAATGCAACCAATTGTAGTAGAATACACCAAATCAGCTATCTAGTGACGTGACCTGAAATGGGTACTTACAAGAGTTTCAAAATGGCTGCCTGGGCTACTACGGAAAGATGCAGATGCTGCAAGTCGCATGTAAATTGCCGCAGTTGTTTGACAAATATACCGAATTTGGGCTAGAAGAAATCCCTAGAGGGCCTTCCAGCATTCCTCCCAACAGCATGGGCCTCTGGATTGGAAAGAGGAAGCAAGAAAAGCTGTGTAGATAAGAGCTGGAAATTTTTAAAGAGAGCTACATACATGACGTCTAAAGTGAGTTGGTACAGGTAGTTGAAAAAATGAGGAGCCACATTTTATGTTTCTTAGATTCACAGGTAAAGGTGACAAAACTTTATAAGTTCTTCAGGCACATTGTTCTTGCAAGGCTGGCAGTGGTGGTCATTGCAAGCACATTTTTGCTTTGCTTTTTGTATTCAATGACTATTCTTGCTCTCAAACAACCAAAAGTCTGAGTGACTTAACCTGCACTAATCGACCACAAAGCTGGCACATTCCTAGAACATCCTCAGGTTGTCCCGTCCGAGTAATGGCCACCCATTTTGCCGGACCCACAACAGATAAGGAATCAGAAATAAGAAAAAGAGATCCTGTACACAGGGGTGATTTCTAGGGGGGGCTCGGGGGCAGAACCCCCTTGTTAAAATTTCTGCTCATTTTGGAGGGGCTCAGCCCCCCTAAAACTCTTGCATTGGCCTGGCTTTTCAGAGTTGATTGGCCTTGCTTCAAAAGTGCTATGATCAATTGTGCACTGCTATATGGTTATTGAGGCATTTCTTATTGGTGATTATACTATATCAGCATTAAACTAAATTATTATGTTTCCATCTTTGAAAATATGGGCATGGTTGTAGCTAGGCAACACCCAAACTATGGGCGTGGCTGTTCCTAGAGCCTCCCTTGTTACAATTTTTAGAAATCACCACTGCCTGTACGTTGTAAGTTGCATAATCCAAGATCTTTCAGTGTTCGGCACATTATGAGTAATGCAAGAATGAAAAAGATGTAGATTATCTTAAATCTATGGAGAAATGGCCTCCATTTTCATATCTTTTAGACATCCAAGAGTCTTCAGTTACAATAAATAAAGTATTTGGAGATGTACCATTAGGATCTTGTCTAGCCCACCAGCCTAGGGATTTTGGCAGACCTGGAACTAAATTTATTTTGAACTGTGAGATTCCTCAGATCAATTCTCCAAACTGCAAATAATTTCCAGACATATCTGTTCTGCTCGAAAGTTTGCTAGAATTTGACAAAAATATGATCCTTTTCAGTTGCTACCTTTTTCGAAAAGGATATAATTATCCATGCAATTGAAGCATAGTTCTTGAAAAATCCACAGTTCTTCAAGGGGAGAGTGAATTGCAGCTGTCACATCACAAAAAGAGAATAACAGAATTAAACTTTGGGAAAGTTCTTTTCAGGCAACAGAAGCCCTCTGAAGCTATCCTAAAAACTATCATTTGCAACAAGAGCTTGCCAAATGCAAAGGGTATAGCGTGTGGGAAGAAAAATGAGAAAGTGGCAAGATCAATTTATTCTAATAAAGCTCAGACAAAAGTGTCAGGCTTTACTGTCTTTGATGCAGGTATTTCTGTAAATCATGAATGTCTATTTCTAGGAGTAACTCCTTATGGAAAGCTTATGACCCTTGATAAAATCCACCATGTGGCCTAGTTTAAATTGAATGCCCCTTTTCAAAGAGAAATGACACAGCTATCCAAGCAGCACTACATAGAAACTTCTATTTTGAGGATAGAAATGCATCATTCTCCCCTAAAGTTGATCACAGTTCTGGCTATTATTGCCAATTACTGGGCCAGCTGGCTATAACAGGCATACCATGGTGTGATTTTTGTCTCTATTTCTCGAATTCAAATGAAATGGTTGTGGAAAGGATCCATTGGGATAAGAATTATTGGAAAACACTAGTACTTCCAAAACTATTAGATTTTTATGTCAACTATGCACTACTTTACTTAGTATCTAAATAGATTATGTCAAGGTGATCTCCTTAAGTAATGCCTATCAAAAGGAGTAGAAAGTTATAAAAATCATGTATCCAACTTACAAAATATTGCATAAAACTCTACTGAAATGTCTTTAATTGGAATACCTGTATTATGCAAGAATTGGGGCTTAAAAGTTTGACAATGGCATGCTACAATTCATATTTGATTCACAAATCCAAACATTCCTACTGGAATGACAGAATGAAAGATCCTAAATCTCTTAACCTTGCCTATTGCCCTCTCTACATATATCCTGTGTTGTGCTATTGTCTGTGTCTTTATTACATCATGCTCATCAAATCCAGGTTTATCTTTCAGAAATGTTGGAATATTCAACTCAAGTCCCAGCACTTTAAGCTCATTTTCAATGTCAAATCCTTGTCAACCATTATACTGTCACCTTTATTCACTTCACCTGCTTCATTTTCATTCTTAAAACATCTAAGAACCCAGCTCTTTGAATCAGCTGTTTGCCACTTATGGAGCTTTCATATAAATGAGAAATATTATTCCTCCCTTAGCATTAACACCTATCAGGCTTTTAATGTTATGTTACTCTTATAGGTACTATAGGATTCACTGTGCTTCTGCAGTGCAATTGAAACTTTAATCTTCAGCTCAGTTGCATGAACAACAACTACAGAGTTAGGATAAATAGAATTGAACTCCTCTGGCTGATTGCATAATAAGATGTCACGATGTGGCCATATCTTTACACTTCCCAACACTACATATAGATAAGTAATCCATGTCAAAATTATTGATGAAACTGCACCATCTGGAAGAGTGAATCGCCCAGCAAGGTCCAAATTAGTAGCACCTGTCCTAAGCTTCATCAGGCACATGAAACATTGATCCTCAGAAGATAGAACATGAGCAACTGGGCGTGTATTCCCCCCTTTAACTTGACTTCTGCTAGATTCTTCATCACTACCTGCTTCCCCACTATCATCTGTGTCCCTGTCCTGGAACAATCTTGTAGTGTCGATTTCATGTGACTGTGCCTCTTTGGTTTCCAAGTAAATCACGTAATTGGTATTCAAATCAGGTATAACAAACTTTAAGTTGTTATGAAACTCCTCATAAAAATTAAAGCCACAAAATTCGAAAAAATCGGCTCCTTCTTTACTGTTGTGCACTTGCTTAGCAAGTGATATACAGAACATCCATTTATACATGGCAATCCAAAGTGTTCCTTTCCATTTCCACCATGCCAGGTGGCGTGAATATCCCCCAGGAAGTTTCTGTTTTTCTTGAAACTAGTTCTGGCCTTCGAACAACTTTATTTCCTTCTCCTTCTGAAGCTGAATCAGTTGCTTCTTAAATATCTAACCTACTTTTGACCAACTTTCATGTAACAATGCTTCCATTGAGCTCACTGGATCTAATGCTATATGAGGACTAAGTCTTTTGTTTCTTCTTGCTTTGATTTCTCTCTTGTCCAATGAAATACAGAGGGAACTGCATCCTTTTTTTCAACCATGAAATCGTTTTGAATCAAAAGCTCACTGCAAATTTTTGTGTGCTTTGTTATCAAGGAAAATCTATGATCCCTTTTCATTCTTGTAGTCCAAACTCTTAAAGCTGTTTGTCATGCAAAGGTAGGCTATGGAAAGGCAGATCCTTCTTCGCTTCTGAACTATTAAAGCCACCTCCAGCACAGCAATAATGTGGCATATCGAAAACAATTTCGTTTTTGTACTGGTGTAGAATAGAAATGCTGTGCAGTGTTTTGTTGCTGTACCCATTTCAGATCACGTCACTCTCTAGCTGTGCTTAGCTAATTTTGTTTATTGACAGTGTAGAGCGCTTCTACATACAACGTCAGTGAATTATTGGGGGCACTGAACATCAGTGAGCTTGCTCCATCATTAATCATTTGTAGCAATTGCCAAATATTTCGTTTAGCTTGCCAGTCATTCTAACCATTTGCAACCATAGTCAATAGAAAAAACTGGTCCGAAAGCCCACTAAATTACTTACCAAAAATTTCAGACAGTTAAATTTCAGACACTTAAATTTCGGACGAAACATTCTTAATTTCAGTCAATTTCAGACAAAAAGTTCGGACAAAATTCAGGATTTTTGACATATCTCGGACATAACTCAATCCAGATCAATCAAAACTTTCAACAAAACCAGTATCTCCCATTGATGATAGAGGTCTAATAATGTTCTAAAATTAGTTCAAAATATAAGTAGATCCATGGTCAATCCTTACATTTGGCCCCATCTGTTTTAGGAGGTAGGGGCGTCTGAAATTGATTTTGAAGTTTGGTTGATACAAAATGTCAAAGACTATGATAATAATGGGCTATATGGATGCAGAAACTTTTGTGGAATCAGAAAATCCTTTTCCATTGCAGAGATATTGATACCCAAACTTGAGGAGCACGCTTCACATCGGGCTTGTACCCTATCAGGTTATGATGAATGTTTGTCTGAGTGACGAAAATTTCGCCCAAAGAAAATTGCCCAAAAAACGTTCGCCTGATAAGGTAGTATGTAATAACATGGCAATATGTTAGCTTTTTAATAGCATTTTGTGATCTATGCAAGGCCCAAACAAGCCATTTTTGCTTGGAGTAAGATTCTAGGGATATTCAGTCACATTCCAAAGGATTCTGAAAAACTAAGCTTTTGGTGTGTCTTCCCCATCTTTGTGCATCGACTTCTGCAGTGAAAAGAGATATTTCAATTCTGTAAAAAGCTCCTGAGGCCTCATGTCTAGAAGTTGAAGACGAAGAAATTAAAAAATTTTCAGTTAGACTCCCAACCTCTTGTATATTTTCAGCCCCCAATTGGATTCCCTTTTCCACAGATACATGTGAAAAATAATAAGCAAATTGTCAGGAGGAACCTACATGATTAAGCAGATCAAATAACACACTATTGTGCCAAAAATACGCATTGAAGCTACTAATGTTAAAAAATTGCAAAACATGTGGCTCCAATAAATGTCGGATGCTTTCTAATTTTGGATACCAAACATTTTGGACAATTTAAATTTCGGACACGCTTTTGTCCGAAATTTGAAACGTCCAAAATGTTTGGTAATTAATGTATTCAGCTTTTTTTTTCAGGAAGAGAACTGGAACAGCAATCTTATATTGGTTACGCCACCATGCTAAGGGAACAAATTTCCATCTGCACTTTCTAATAACTTTGGTAATGGGTGGACAATTTTGAAGGCGGGGAAACTTTTGATGTAGTTGGGATTTTCTAGGGGAGGAGTGGTTAAATGAAAGATCTAGGATGATGTTAATGGTGCTGCAGAGGATCTTAATGGTCAATAGAAAGCTTCACCTGTCTATAGTTGTGAAAGGTATGGTAGACGTTGCAGAAAGAAAGCAGGCCTATATCGACATATCAATGAAGATCACAGAAGAGTGGCAAGAGAATTTACATCAAGTCTAGCTGACAATATGGTGAAAACACCAAGTTACAATTTGCCCAAAAATGCTTAATTTCCAAAAATCATGGAAAATCAAAATTGCTTATTACCAGTTCTGACAGCATGAGTCCACACTACAAAAGCCCCTACATGTGAGCTTATAGTTGCTGTTGCGATTCTAAGAAAACATGTTCTTTTCACTTTTCTTTCTTATAACTATAGAAAGATGGTGCTAAATTCAAGTAAATATTTACCACATCTGCCACCATTAAAGCATTGAAAGCCTTTCGTAAAGACTTCAAAAAGGAAATAGAAAAGCAGACATAAGTAATTCAAATTTTCAGAAAATTCAAGAATTTTCCAAAATGTCCAACTCTCCATTTTGAATAAATATTAACAAGGAAGGGAATGAAAACAAAGCCATAAAAGATATTACAAATACAAGCATGCGTATGTGGAGATAGTTACAAAACACTTATTCTATTTACACCTTTTAGCATTAGCTACTTGCAATGATTTTGAATGGGTTAGGCTTCCATGCCATTTACTAAATTTGACTCTCCATTTATTAGCAACTCACCATTTTACATTGATTAAGAAAACACCATACTTATCTCTATTGATTAACACCCCAAATTCAGGTACGTTGAACAAAATGTATCATTAAAACCCCTAAAATCTGGTACCAAATAATGTACAGTAGCAGCAACATATGTTTATTGTTACTTAAGAGGAATGTTTTCAACAATGTGCCATGGCTTGCAATTCTCTTTGTGTACTTCTATTTACTTATGCTTCAGTTAAATGTTGTCTGTATGATAATGATTCTTACATAGGAAAACACTTCCAGTATTGATTTGGCCTGTTCAAAATTTTGTAATTCTCCACTACATTCAATATTGCTCTTCTTCATGCATTGAAATCTTCCGACATGCGCTGCATGGCTGCAAGAAGTTCCACATTCCGGGAAGGGAATGCAAAGTTTAACCCGATCATAATTCTTAGAATGAAAATCAAGAAGGGCAGTATCTTGATCAATAGTGGCAGTTTGTGCGTCTCCTTACTTTGTTCAATTGCTTTCAATAAAAATGAAGAAGGAGTTTGAGCAATATCTTGATATTCATTTATTCATATCAACTTCTTTACATTAGTAGTATAGTAGTATAGAGCCAACTGGATGCCAATGCAGCAGCCTCGTTTTGGTAAGGTGTAGTTGGGATGATGGGTGCAAGCATAGGGTGATGGGTGGGGTGTAGTTGGGCACCCTAACTGAAGAGGCAGAATCTTAGAGACCCAACACAATGGTTAGTACTTAGAATATCAAAGGCATCAGCACACATTGCTTCATCATTCTGTCTGTTCACTGGCTGCCTCCTTCACATAATCCACAAATATGAGAAGAGGTAGGGCTCCCTCCCTCAAATTTTTCTATTGGAGAATAAGACAAGAAACGTAACTTTATATTAGTAACAAGAGGAAGAGCATAATAAATGAGCAGCAAAACAACAAAGGAAACTAAGATTGTTCATTTACAAAATGAGTAGTTAGATAATGTAGTTTGGTAAGTTTGCCCTCATTCTCAATTAAAAAAGATCCACCAGAGTTCTTGGGAACAAGTGTTGTTTTGCTTAGCGCAAATTTGTGTTAATGTTGTAGCACTTTCTTGGTCACTTTCTAAGCAAAGGTAAGTTGAAGGTCGCGCATGGTTGGACTGTATGCACATGTCCAGGCTGATCAAAGGAGCACAAGCAGAACTACGATGGAGGAAGTTAAAAGATAGTTTCACCACAATGAGGTATAGTGAAGAGGCTTGTCTTGCAATATCTCACACCATATTTATTCTCATTCATGTACAGCAGGATGTTCAAATTTCCAAAGTTGGCAATGACAAATAGTTTGCGTGCTTGTACAAGAGGAGAGGAGAACAGGTTGTTCTGAAAATAGTCATCTGTAATGTTGTGTTGTTGTTGGTGTCAATTGAGGGCAGTTGCATCTGTCTCATAATGTACCTCTTGTGGACGAATTGGAACAGGGCTTGGAAGACTGCTGGCTATTGTGGATCTAGAAATTTGTACCAGTCTGCGGGAGACATTGATGAGCGTATCTTCAGGATGAACTCATTCCTTGCTACATCATTTGACTTGGTCGAAAGTACAGGAGGTGAAGTAGGTGGAGGAAGAGAGAACTGGGTGTGGGATCATCTTCTTCTTTGGAATCAATTATGATGGTGGTTATTTTCTGCTTCTTGTTGTTGGATTGAGGCGTGGGTTTGCATGGTCTTCATTTGGGTTTGTGTCATTCAAGACCTGAGTTGACTGTGTCAATGATGTTTCAGCATTTGAATAGTTTTGTAAATTTCGTTGTCTGATATTTCAGTAGAATAGTTAATGAATCTGGCCTTGAGGCCCTGACAGAACAAACACAGTAATTGCAGACACAACAAAAGTTCCATTTTGGTTAGGTAGGATTCTAATCCCTCAATATGTGGTGGAGAGAGAGCCGTGAAGGAGAGAATTGCTCTGAGTTCCTTAGCATTCCATTTGGTCAGTCTGGATGTACAAGTGGTGCTAAGAGCAATCTCTCATTGCAAGTGAGTCTTGATGTTGGTAGTGAACTTGAGGATATCTTGGTATTTTTGCTGTGGTAGAACAGGTACAGGCTAGTGGAACCTCCACCAGTGTAGCAAGACATCCCAGGAGTAATGCAACTGATTATCGTTAATGAATATGAGACAATTGTCGTGAGTTGAAGGCTTGAAGTTGATCATAGCAAATTGCATAATGCTCTTCATCTTGAATTATGAAGGAGTGCATGACTGTAAGAGTTTAATATGCATATTGAAGATCAATTCATGACCAATTGAGCTTACAATGGTAACAGAAGCACTATCCAATGGTCAGTTTTGGAATGTGGCTAATACTTTCCGAACAATTGGGGAGCAATGACCCAACAATACCAGCAAGTTTCAGAGGCCGAGAATGACGTGTTGGTGTTGGATGAGGAGGCAGATATGTCAGTCCAACTGCCTGAGGAGCAAGCTCGTGAGGAAGCTGAGGTGCCGGGTGAGCCAGTTGAACAGCCCAGAGACAGCTCAAGAGGAGGGTGAGGTGATGGATGAGCAACCACCAGGTGAACCCGAGGAGCCAGCTCACGCTAAGGCTGAGATGCTGGGCAACAATATGATGGAAGATGTGGAGGCAGACAGAATTTTGGTTGTGAATATCATGGAGGAAATTGGGATGGATGAAGTAGTTGATTATGAGGAACAAGAGGACATTGAGGATTTTAATACATGACAGAGCAATCAGATGGTGAGATTCATGGTAAATACTGTGAGATTGTATGAGGGCAGAATTGATGATATAATGAGAAAATAGGCGAGAGCAAGGGAAGGAATGAGAGCAGTGTATCGAGGAAATTTGAAGGATCAGAGGAGAATTCAGGAACATAGGGGGTTATGTGAATACAACATAGAGCAGAATTTGAGATTGCAGGAAAAACTTAGAGAAATGGCAGGTGGAGAAGATTGGGAGCAAGGCCAAGGAGAGTAGAGAGTCAACTGGAGGAGCAATCTAGTGTGAATGAACAACGAACTGTGGAACTTAGACATCCTTCCTCTAGATTGCACCAATATACTTGAGTCACTATTCTCCGACGGCATAATCCGCAAAGGATTGTTCACCATCCTTTCCAAGTTTACACTGAGTCGGAGAATACTAAGTCAGAGTATGAGCCTCTTAGGTCTAGTGTTGATGAGGACTCTGATCATGTCGAGTAGAGACTTTAAATAATTTTTGTAGAGACTTTTTAATAGTCTGTTGATACTACAGAACTTTACCACTGCACGAAAAAGCAACAACATTATTTTGACATATTTAAAAGCTTTTTTCGTCCGACACTCATCAGACACTCGTCCAAAACTGTAATCTCGAGCCTGCCAAATCATTTCTATGCTCTTTTGACATCAGCAGTCTATTTCCAGAAGTCTGATTGGATGAGACTATAGAGATTTTTGCTAATGCTTTGTACCGAGGTCACCTTGATTCTCCGCCATTTCCTGAGGGCACATTCAGGGAACTGATGCTAATTGCTATACAAGGAGTTGAATTTAGTTTCAACAATCAGATGTATAAACAGTTAGATGGTGTGGCAATGGGTAGCCCCTTGGGTCCGGCATTAGCAAACATCATTGTTGGCTTTCATGAAAATAGACTTTTTGACAACACCGCAAAACAAGGTGTCTACTTTCGGTATGTCGATGATAGTTTTGTCATCTTTGGTTCAGAGCTGGATTGTGACCATTTTCAAGAAAAATTGAAATTGCTACATCCAGCTCTAAAATTCACAATAGAGAAGGAGCAAAACAACTCCTTGCATTTTCTAGATGTTTTGGTAGAAAAAGAGGGCACTGGATTTCTTACCAGCATTTACAGGAAACCAACATTTACTGGGCGTATTCATCCATTGGAATTCCTTTAGCCCAAAGACAATAAAGATTAGCCTTATTAAAACCTTAGTTCACAGGGCACTTATGATTTGCTCTAAAACTAAATTAGGCCTAGAGCTCGATAAAATAAAATAACTGCTTATCGAAAATGGATATCCTGCAAATGTTCTACTTTCCTGCATCAACCAAAAATTAGCCAACTTTGCAGCAGAAAAACCAATTGGTCCAGAGAAGTGCCCGGTATACCTAAAATTGCCTTGGATTGGTAATGTTTCATCAAAGTTTGAAAATAAAATCAGTAAACCCATTGCATCTTGTTACTATGCTGTGAAGCCCCTTATGGTTTACAACACTAGAGTTATGCTACCATCTGCTAAAAAGGATTGCGTTCCTTCAACTCAAAAAAGTTGTGTTGTTTATGAATTTTTGTGCCGATGTGAAGCTCGGTACGTAGGACGCACTACGCAGGGACTAGCAGACAGAATAAAACAGTATATCCCCACAAGTACCAGGAAGAAAAGTAATACTGTAAGAGAACAACCACCTCCTTTATGTAAAAGAACAATTCTAAGATTAATTGTGAGTCGGCCATAGGGCAATAAATAAGCTTACTATTCATAGTGAAAAAACAGAATTTCTAATCATGACACAGAGGCAGTTTCACAGACCCGTCAACAGGGTCAGCATCAACGGGGTCAATATAAGATCAGTGACTGAGTCAAAAAGCCTTGGTATAACTATTGACAATTGTTTCAGTTGGACTAAGCAAATAAAATCAGTCCAGAAATCGTTCTGCAGCAAACTGTCATTGATCCGAAGGATATCATTTCTACCAGCTGATGTTTTGGAGGAAATATACTATAAAACCGTTATACCAGCATTAAAGTACGGGATGTTGATATGGGCAACATGCCCTGAAAACAAGATTAATTGTCTTGAAGAGCTTCATGCTAGAGCAGCAAGAATTATTCACCGTATTCCAAAAGTGACAAATACACAAGATTCACTGAACAAGGCAAACTGGAAACCCCTTAAGTATGTGTATAATCGAAGACTCGCATCATTTATGTTTGATGTATACAAGGAAAACAGTGACCCTAGATTGCAGAATTTATTTAAACCGAGTAGGAGTAGATGATCAGCAAGAAATATCGAAGTTATAAGACCTGTAAAAGAGATAGACAGAGACACTCTAGCATTTAGAGGGCCAGCGTTGTGGAACGCACTACCTGATGGTGTTAAGTTGTCAGCAAGTAAGGGAATATTTAAGAACAATATACAGAATAGAAGGACAATAAACGATATATCATTTAGTAAGGGGACAGTTTTTAATACAAACAAGAGGAAAGACTGCATATATTATTAGTAGGATATTTCTTTTATGAACCTTTTAAAAACTTTTGGATTTTAGATATCATATATCAATTGTATTAAGTTTAGTTAGATGGCAGGCCCACATCAGTGTTTAGCTGCATATTTCTGGCCTGCCTAAACAAATAAAAATGTATGTATGTATGTATGTACGTATGTATGTATGTATGTATGTATGTATGTATGTATGTATGTATGTATGTATGTATGTATGTATGTATGTATGTATGTATGTATGTATGTATGTATGTATGTATGTATGTATGTATGTATGTATGTATGTACCTTATTGCAAATCCAGAATGCGACAAAACATATACAGACGACAATTTTCGGATCATTGGGCAAACAAGATCGTCTTTTCATTTAAGTGTTTTGGAATCTGTTTACATCACGACTCAAAACCCAGTCTTAAGTAGATAAAAAGAGTTTCTTTCTCATTGGGACTCTTTAAGTGAACTATATTAATAGGTCCTAATTGGCTACACTTGGGGCCAATTAGACGAATCCTAACACATTAACTGCATCTGGATATATATTTCGGTTAACCTTTAGGTCATTATCCGAAGTTGTCATACTCTGATGAGTGTCGGACGGAAAAAGCTTTTAAGTATGTCAACATAATGTTTCCGCTTTTTTGTGCTGTGGTAGACTTTTTAATGTTGAGAAAATCGACTCTAATGAGTATAGAGAATTTGAGGTATGGTGTTTGTAGTATTACTTTTTGAGAGACTTTCTATGTGTACAACCATCATGAATTCTGTATCATGCATTTCGCTATCTTTGTTCTTTATGTCTTCTCTGTTAGAGACATAGAGGCCAATTATATGAGCAGGCTAGCCCAGTGTCAATGGAACTTCCTATTATTTGCAAAAATTTGACTATTTGGTGCATGGGCTTGCCCTGTTAGCTGAGATCCTGTCTTCTGCCTACCAGGCTAGCTTGGGTAACAGGGATGGTTTTCAGATACGCATGTGCTGTGAGCTATCCTACAATAGAGAAAGGTTTGTGCAAGATGGCGGATCACTGCAATAAAAGAAAACCCAATAAACAAGATGAGCCACCAAGGCTTATGTGGAATGGAGAGATGGTGGAAGACGTACTAAATGCCTTATATCAATGCAAATGTATAATGGAGTTTAATAACTCTGATTTTAGCACTGATAAGGCCAAACAGTATGAAGCCATGAGATTGTGTATAAAGGTTTAGCTTAGTATAAAAGAGCTCAGACAAAGGTTTAGCAAAGCCATCACAACAGGAGGCAGTTTTGGCTCATGAAAAATGGTAATGCAGTTTCATGACTTGATAGTACAGATATGGGGTGGCTCCCCTACTACAGAACCTTTAGCTTTTGGTTTCCAATCGGGCAGCTGGAGTCAAGACGGTGATACTGTATTAGCTGATGATATGACACCGGAAGAAAACATCAAGCAATGAGGAAGTCAAGAGAAGTTAAATATGCATGTATGTGTGTCAACTTGTTTTGCATTAATTGCTTTGATCTAGCTTGCACTATATATACATATATACATATACATATATATATATATATATATATATATATATATATATATATATATATAAAAGCTAATATAAATCGATAAAGTAAATTGAAGTTACATAACATAAGCATAAATATGTCTAAATTTAATTGTGGTGTGCATACTTAAAAATCTACATCTGCAATAAGGGCCCTACTACTTTCCAAGCAATTTGTATACAATATTCAGATGTTCTGATTATTATATATTATTTGGCAGACCATTCCATATTTTTAGTACCAAAGATCAGAGTCTATTTGGGCCAATTGTAGCTTAATATGGACAATAATGTTCTAAGTTGTTGATTTCTCTCAATAAGTAGTAGGAAATTTTACTTGTCAGATTTCTTGCATAAAGAAAGGTTTAATTTTTTTGCAGTCTTGACAATAAAGATGTTCAAGTTATAAATTGCAATAATGGAAATATACGAAAGCGCCATGTGGCTCAGAGCTCTGTGCCAGTTCTCATAGACAGTAAAAGGAAGCACATGGAAGGCAATTTTCTGCTGGACAAAGGGACAAGTTTATGATGGAGGAGGAGAGGGAAGATCGAGAATTTCGAAAAAAATTGTCAAAGTCGATGCAAGAATAAACTATTCTATTTGCAGATTAACAGAAAACACTAAGTTCTGTAATGGCTGCTCTTGCCTCCTCAATGCAGAAGTCGGTGGCTTTAATGTGTCAGTCATATTCCTTACAACAGCAATTCCAGGATGCAGAAAAAGAAAGTGATATCCGTGATATACAAGGACGTGATATAGAAAGTAATGTAAAAAGACTTAAGCACATAGACATTTGCTGACCATGACTGCTTTTACTGCAATGATTTTCATAAGCAATTTTATAGTAATCAATAACTATGCAGTTTATTTTTACATTTCACATTTTAAAGGAGGGTGATTCATTATCATGACAAAAATGAATCACAACAGTATGTATCAGGAAAGTTGTACTTATGTACTCTGTTAATACCTGTCTAACCACCATCCCCTACTTCTCCTGAAAAAATTGGATCTGGTATGTTTTTGTACATCACTTAATCATGTCTTTTTCTTTCCATTTGATTTTTCACCAACTACATATCTGTTATCAATGTTTACTTCATAAAACTTGTGCATCATGAAACATGCCAAGACCACAGTTGGAATTAATTCTAGATTTAGATCCACTCTCCTTGTCAATATAGACCAAGGAGACTTGAGCCGTCCAAAAGCACTCTCTATTAGGTTGCGTATAGATCATTGCTTCTTATTAAACACAACCTCTTCATTGGACATGTAAGACCTATACTCTAATGCAATAGGGAGCTAAGGGGTAGGAGGGGTCACCAATCAAATAGTATGGGACTTTCTGATAGCCAGTGAGCAGGCTATTGTATGAGAAAATTTTCCTTGTCTCAGCCTCTCATGGACATATGAAATTGTAAAGACTTTAGTGTCATGCACAGAGTCTGGCCAGCTACAATCTACATCTAGAAAAATATCTCGACAGTCACAACAAACTGCTTGGACCTTTAAGGAATAAAATTGATTATCGTTGAAGTAGTCTTGACTATCAATAAAAGCTTTCGGAATAGGGATATGGTTGCCATCAACACATCCAAATGCCTGCACCATACCAAACTTTGTTTCAATATCTGCTACTTTTCTTTACATTTCTTCATTGGTAGAAGGTAGATGGAGATGTTCAGGACCAAGGTACTTTGAAACTGCGCTACAAACTATATGCAAAGTTTTGGAAACAGCACAATGGTGAATAAGCTATTTTCATGATAACATAGCAGGCCATGCTTCGAAATTGATTACTAGGCTATTGATGTTCCAACCATTCTATGGTTCCAACTCACCTTTCTAGTTGCAAGTTACCGTAGAGATTGGATTAGATATACTTATTCTTAATTTTATTGAACTCTCGTCAATCTCTTGAAATTTCAACTATGGCTCAGTTCATTTCAACATTTCCTGAAGGTAAATCTGTAATTCTTTTGGAAGATTTAAGCTCGCTTTTGGTGAAAGAGCTGAAGAATGTTTTACTGTCGTATCATGAGAAATCGTCTGGTTCAAGGCTGATTTTGTTCTTCGCATCTATGCTTTATTCTGTAAAGTGAATAATCCTACAAACTTGAGTACTAGTTTTTCAATTGAGGGCACACCTCCTAACCTTTCTTCATTCGCTAGAACATACCAATACTTTTACAAGTTCTACCTACATCTACCATGGACATCTGACCTCAGAGGAACCCTGCCATTTAACTTCATTCAGCTTTATGAATACCTTGTCATTCACAACAAGAAGTTCAAGCTCATATTACAGAGCACTGCTTGATTACAAGAAGCTCAACGCATTTAATTCTTCCTATGAAGGTTTTATCAGAAAGATTGAAGTTGCAAGAGAACAAAGTCTCACTGTTTTGATGTGCGCATAAAGTCTTTTATAAAAAGAACTTTGTATAAAATTTTGCTAAAACTTTCAAACACTTCTGGTGATATTCTCTCTGCTGCATGTGCATGTCCCGCTGGTATTGGTTTGGGAGATTTTGAGAACTGTAATCATGTTGGAGTTGTAAAGCGAGTGCAAGCAGGATGGAGAGCGTGGAAGAAGGTTACAGGAATCATTTGTGACAGGACTGTGCCGGATAAGATAAAGGGAAGGCTGTACAAAGTAATGGTGAGGCCAGCCATGTTGTATGGAATGGAAGCAGTGGCAGTGACGAAGGCGCAGGAGAGAAAGATGGAAGTGGCAGAGATGAAGATGTTACGACTCTCCATAGGAAAAACTCGATTGGATAGAATCAGAAATGAGGAAGTAAGACGAAGATTAGGAGTGGTGGAATTGGGGCACCAGTTGAGAGAAACGAGAATGCGCTGGCTGGGGCATATAACGAGAAGAGAGGAAACGCATGTGGGAAAGAGGATGCGTCAAATGGTAGTGGGGAAGAGGAAGAGAGGAAGACCGAAGAGAAGATGGCAGGACTGCATTGATGACGATCTGAAAGGGTTGGGAGTGAGGGAGGAGGATGCGCTTGATAGGAGAGAGTGGAGGAGAATTATCCGCACCGGCGACCCCAGAGACTGGGAATAAAGCCGTAGAAGAAGAAGAAGAAGAATCATGTTGGCGTTGTTCTAATTGCTTTGGAAGATTTACTAGCAAGAGTTTGCAGAAATGTCCTTTGCCAGTTTCTTGCACTTCAATGTTATCCTCCTGGAATGTCTCAAGTGCATCTCAAATTGTAAATCCAGTGCCAATTGATGAAGTTGTAATTAGAAAGAATAAATTTGGAAAAGAAAGCAAGCCACAGGTTCCCACATAAAATATTTATGACCCACAAGCCCCTGCTGATCAACAAGTGAATGAGAACAATGTTGCTGATTTCACATCAAAACTTTCTTCATTAATTCCTGACAGCTGCTACTTTTGATTTCATGAAAACGAATTTACTAATCCTATAACTAATCAACCAACCACTCCATCAAGCAAAGATTTTGCGCTTTCTGAATCAGACTGTGCTTTTTCTGATTTTATGATATTTCAACTATCTCCTTTAAAGAAATGATGGATATCTATTGCCAAAATTTGTCAGTGACCCCTGAAGAAATATGTGTCATTGAACAGGCAACTTGTGGCCAATGCCTTAGTGAGAAATGGATGGAAGAATGAAAATACAGAACTACTGCCTCTAATTTTTATTCAGCTGCTGTGAACACTGTGGAACCATCGTTCAAACTTAAATTAATGTTCTATTCCTCATTTCATTCAGCAAGCACCAAGCATAGTAATAAGTTTGAAGGACATGTTCGAGGCCTTTACTGTGCAGCATTTAATGAAAAGGTTATTGTGTTAAAATTGAGGAGGTGGGTATAAAGGTTTCTTACTCTCGTCCTTACTTTGGTGCATCATTGGATGGAATGATGTCTTTTGATTGTGACGTTTAGGGCATAGAAATTAAGTGTTCTTTCTCTAAGTATAATTCAAAGCTGGAGGAGGTATTTTTGGATAAGATGTTATTTTTTGAAGAATAATAAAAGTGAAGTCAAGTTGAAGTGAAGCCACAAGTATTATTATCAAGTTCAAGTCAAACGTTTTGTGTTGATGTTATGAGAACTGATTTTATTGTTTGGTTTTGTGATCAGGAGCCTTTCTTTGTTAAGACCATCTTTTATGATGAGAAATTTATATCTAAGTTTGTTTTGCTTCAGTTAAAATTGTTTTATTGTCCAGCTGTTTTGCCAGAATTTTTTACAGGAGTTAAATGGTCTTTTGTTATATATGCAAGGTGGTTGAGAGATATTGAAAAGGAAAAGGCAAAGTAGGATTAGAAATATCATCACTAAGGACATCATCATTTTAACAGCAAGTCATTTGGAAAAGATAGATGTTGTCATGTGTATTAATAACATACAGACTTTTATTGTGTTACTAAATCTGGCTACATTGAGCAGTTGGTAACTGACACCCCCGTTTCAAACGGCTAATACAGGAATATTCTTGAGGGCCTGGAAAACCAGGAACTATTACAATAATATAGCACATTACAATGATAACAGGAAAGAAAAAACTGCAAAAGGAATCATTGAAAAAATTATCAACCTTTAAGAAGGCCAATAAGTGCCATGACCTTTATCCAAAATGAAATATTGAAGACTCTCACAACATATTTTCTGGAGCAGCACTTTTGATATTGATCCTTTGCATAAGTTTGGTGTGCTTTAATTGACCTTGATCAGTTGTGCAAGTTTTAAATTGTGCTATTAGAATAATAAAAAATTTTGTTCATTATTAAAAGTGATGTACCTACTTCCCTTGTAATAAAATGACACATTTGAAGCTGCCAAGGGAAAACTATATAAATGAACATCATCGATAAATTGTTTTCAACCATCCTTTTTGAAATATAATCTCATCCTTTCAGTGAAATCCATTCTTGTAGTGGATTTTCTATCAAGGCCTCCATACTAGTAGCTGATGGATATTAAAGTACATATTGGAGTTAATATTAGTATTAGCATGATTATAAGTATTTTGTTTTTAAGTCCTAAGCAAAGATAGCTCTTGACTAACGCACATAAGAAAAACCATTTCACAGCGGTGAAAGGTAGCATAATAGAATAGATAAACTTTATGAACATGCTGTCAGGATGATCCTGCGATAATTGGGTGCATTAAACTTCATTTCATACTGAAAAACTTTTCCTTGCATTAAGGACAAATAAGCAAAATCTTCTTAAGGAGGAGAAACTAAAAATGGCTGCAAATTAGTGAGAAGGCAATAGACAGAAAAAATTTGATTCCAAAGAAGTTGCAGTGAGAGTGGCATAACTCCAACAAAAACAAAGGTAGTTCTTTACGTGCTCAATAGCCCTCTTAACATGGATCCTTACAGCAGCAATATGAGCAGTGCCCTCCACTTCCTGAGCAGTTAGTTGCAGTCGACTACCTTTGACATGGGGATGTTAAGGGTGACACCAGCTGGAAGAATATCAGATATATCAAACCCTCTATCAGCCATATGATTATCACCATCTTCCTAAAGCTTCAAAACACCAGACTTTGCAGTAATTTCTTTCTCAGACACTCTTCCAGCCCACAGTTTAGAGACCAAAGTAATACAGCCAGTAGATATGCCAATAAATGCTTTCTAGGTATTGTGATGTTTGCATTCAGACCATGTTTGGGATTGTGATTTGAGAGATGATGGAATTTGAGAAAAAATTTCAGTACAGTCAATTATCATTCTCATTATTACCATAGTGTATCCAATGCTTTTAGCACGTTGAATGCCCTCTATCTAAACTTTCACCGTCTTCTGCTATTCGCATACAATTTCCATATGATTTTCCAGTCCACTTTGTTAGGTTGTCCATCCATGTAATTCTCGGTCTTCTTATGCTGCGTTTGCCATTGATATTTACTTCAAGCAGCCGGCGTTGTAACTCATTCTGTCAGATTAGGTGACCACAATACTGAAATTTTCGTTTGAAAATGTTAGACAACAATTGCTTTTCTGTGCTTAACATGTCTAGGAATTCTTCATTTGTTTTATGTTTGGTGCATGAAAGTCTTAGCATTTTTCTATCCGCCCAAATGTCAAAGGCATTCAGCAAGTGTTTTTGATATTGTGCAGGTTTCTGCACCATATGTCAGTGTTGACCATACATAACATTTTAATAGTCTCAGTCTGGTTGATATACTTATTTCTGTTGATTTTATGACTTTTGGGATGTTGCTAAAAGTTCTCCTTGCTATTTCTATTTGTCTTTTTATTTCACCATCACAATTCCCATTGTCTATCATTAAATGTCAAAGGTATATAAGTTTCTTAACTTGCTCTATTGCTCTCCCTGCAATTGTTAGTTTAGCACTCGGTGTGACTTTCTTACTTATAACCAACACATTAGTTTTCTTTATATTAATGCTCATCCAATATTCTTTTCCCTTTTTCATTTACTGTATTTACCAGGTCTTGCAATTTGCCAGAATCAATTGTAGTAGTCTTCATAAGCGGCGTGCTGTCATTCAAGAGATCTCTTTTCCTTCCTGGAGCCATTTTCTATGCCAAAAACTACTTTATTCTCCATTTGAGACAATAAGATTATGAAAAAGCGATAGTTTGGGGCTTTATCTGGTAAAAGATATGGCTTACGTCTCTCACAGAGGATGTTGAAATTTACCCTACTCATGCAAACATTCTTTCTCCATTCATGATCCAGTGAAAGTCCAGTAATCACATCCAGCCATCATATTTCCGTTCTGCCATTTTTGACCCAAGCTGCATGCTTTTTTCTGGATAGTTTTCTCATATTCAAGTATCTTACTTTTCTAGGTAAGATGTTTTGTCTTGTAGCATAATACATTCTCAATTTTTCATTGAAGTTTCACTTAAAAGCTAAATAAATATAAATGAAACTATGCAGCTGAAGCAACAACGATGTTAGAATCCCACACTGCCAAAGTAGCATCCTTAGAGCTAAGAATTGCTTTCTGGCTTCCAGAGCAGCCATGTTGACAAATGAGAATTGACAAGCCAAACTATTTTGCACCAATTTGCAGACATACTAAGTTCAGACCGCTTCATACAATAGGCTACACACTTCAGCCCAGCCAATCAAAGACAGCCCGGTTAACAAGGTTAGCACATTCCATTTAATCAGCACCATAGAGACATGGATGGCTAGAAACACAACATAGATATTTATTCAATAGGAAATATATATCACAACAGCAGAATAGAAAGTACAATACTAGTAGCAATCAAAACCCAAGAAAAACAAAACAGCAGCAAAATTAAGCTTTATCTCTAATTGTTCATAACAACAGTCATCTAATTAGTCTATTATGAATTATTGTAAAAAATTCTTAATCATCATCTTTGTTTGGCAATCTAGGACACCTCTTTGATGTGGTGACAGAAAATGTATCAACTAATATGCTTTATCTGGTGGTTGTTATCTCCTCCTAATGCATCGAGAGTTCACCTTAGTTGGGGTTTTACTTGATTGGAGACACATGCTGTATCATCTGTTGTGACTCTGAGCCAAATGTCTTACATCCATCCACTGTAGTACTACGAGGGCAGGGGAACTTTGATGATTGAGATGTAATGATTACACATTCCTCATTTGATTGACAGCCTAGCAAATCTACCAGAGAATCTGTCGCACGTTCGTATAAAAAATGTGTTTGATAATAAGTTGTCTTGTTGTTGAACAGTTGTAGCAACTATCCAAAGCACACTGGCTGCAGATAGAATAGATCAACATTGTAATGGTAGCGACTGTCATTATTCATCATCTAATTATGAATCACTTGTGGGTTTATAATATATATATATATACATACATATATATATATATATATATATATATATATACATACATACATATATATATA
>WIPJ01032749.1:4443-24354 GCA_018155075.1 Cassiopea andromeda | reverse complement strand
ATATATATATATATATATATATATATATATATATATATATATATATATATATGTATGTATGCATGTATGTATATATATATATATACAAAAACTTTTTGCAACAAGAGAGAGCCTTGAAGTTTCTCTGCCTAGACGTTTATCTATTTGTTCTATTTCTGAAACTATGAATTGTTAGAATTGTTAAAGGGGTGTCCTCTGTGATGGTTCGATTCTGTAGTCATCCTCATTGTCATTCAATATTGATGTAATATTTCTTAGAATCTCTTTTGGTCTCTTTTAGGGATGTACCAGATCGCTATTTATAAAATCTGGCCGGAACCGGATTTACCGGATTTTTCATATTGAAATTTGGCCGAATAATCCGGCCTTACTGGATTTTCTATCAGTATGACCTGCTTCCTTAATTAGGGTTATGAAGAACCTTTGTGGGCCTCTGCGGACATTATACTATCACGCTTGGCACCTTTATTCAACATTTGATAAATGGAATGCCTTAAAATTGACACCTAATTTGTGAACAGGCTTGAAGGCTGCCATAGTATTGCCATGTGCTTTTTTCACACAAAGAAGCAATTACAATTCCAACCTTTCCTCACTATGTGAATATTTCTATCTAGTCCATGTATATTCAGTGCTCAGAGTGATTTGCCAGTCCTGCTATTCAGTTTGATCTTTCTACATGGCAACAAAATCAGTTTCAAAATCTCAATCTTTAGTGTGGAATTTATTTTCTGTTAATCAAGCTGATGATGAAAATGCAGTCTGTAACATGTGTAAAAGAGGTGTGAAAAGGGGACAGAAGAGCAAAGGCCCGAAAAGTTACAGTACCGCTCCTCTTCACAACCATTTGAAACGCTGGCACAAAAGTGAATATGATTCTGCCTATTCTGAATTTTCCAAAAAGAATGTAGAAGCCGATTCCCTCCAACTCTTTCCCAAAGAAAGGAAATTGAAGGAAATGAGCAGTTTGCAAACAACCCTTGAAGGAAATTTCAAAGCAGCAAAAATTTGGGACATCAATGACTCTCGCTCGCAAGCAATAAGCAACAAGATTGTGAAAATGATGGCATCTGACAACCAACCTTTTTCTATTGTTGAGGATCAAGGTGTCATTGAACTTATGGCCCACTTGAAACACCGTTACTTGATTCCCAGCAGAAAGTATTTCACACAAGAGGCACTTCCAAAGCTGTATGACAGTGTTAGATCTTCCATAGCCTTTGAGTTGGGTAAAGCGAAGTTAATTTCAATTACATCAGACATGCTCACATACAAACGAGTCCTTCATTTCGTTAACAGGACACTGGTTAGACGGCAGCTTTAACAGTAAGAGTGTGATGCTCAATGCCAGACACTTTCCAGGCAAACACACTGGTGCTTTAATTGAAGCAGCATTTCATTTGATGCTTGAAGAATGGTCGATTGAACCCTGTAGAATCCAGATGCTTGTACGTGATGGAGCTTCCAACATTGCACTTGCGTCATGCCTTGCTGAATTAGACAGTGTTCACTGCTGTATTCACAGGTTGCACCTTTGCATAGAGGACTCGATTTTTAGCCAGCAAACTTTCAATGACATGAGTGCAAAAGTCAGGAGAATTGTTACACATTTTCAGCATTCCAGTCAAGCCTGCACATCATTTACAAACATTCAGTAGGAAAATGGTTCCAAAAATCCTTTGCTTTTTGTTCAGGATGTCAAAACACATTGGAACAGTACATTTTTGAAGTTGCAGAGCCTTAGTGTTCTCAAAACTGCTGTTCAGTTGTATGCAACCGATCATGAAACTCCAGTTCCTACACCCAATGAGTGGCAGTTGATGGATAAAGCACTTCGCCTGTTGCAGCCATTTTTTGAAATCAAAAAAAAGCTAGTGATCTTAAAAGTTAGTGGTGAACAGTCCCTGCTTTCATCAGTCATTCTAGATGTTGCAGTATTGAACAGACATCTTAACAAATGTAACGTAAAGGCTACGGGCGTCTACACGCTAAAGGACGAGCTACGAAATGCACTGAAGAATCGATTTTTTAGCACCACAGCATGAAGATAAGTTAAATATCATGTTTGATAAACCTTATGTACTAAGCACCCTTTTAGACCCCAGATTCAAGGGAAGATACATGCAACATGGATCGTTTACTGAAGGGAAAACATTGCTCTTGGAAGAAGTAAAAAGAGTCGCTGAAGAACAAACAGAGCAAGAAAGTGAAGGAGATGGAAGAGTAAGCCTAGAAAATGAGCCTCTAGCAAAGAAAAAGAAAGGAGACTCCTTGCAAGAGGACATACACATTGACTTTTCATCTTGCTACGATGAGCTATTTGATGAACAAGAAGACAGCCCCGTCATTGAAGAAGGTGAAGCAAGAGCACAAAGGAATACTGTTCCTTTCTCAGTTTTGGCAGCTGAGCTGGAAGGCTACATGAACATGCCAAACATCGAAAGAAGCGAAAAGCCGTTTATATGGTGGAAGCAGCACGAGTCTTCATTCCCTCGCATATCGCAACTGCCTACACAATATTTATGGATGCCTGCCTCTAGTGTATGCTCAGAACAGTTCTTTTCAGAAGCTGGGAACATTGTTGAAGAAAAATGCTCTTGACTTTTGCCTCAACATGGCGAAATGTTGCTTTTTCTTCATCACAAATTAAACAGAATTTGACTTTAACATCAACTTGACCTTCACTTGCATACTTAAAAATGCAAAATAGACACTGAATAAGACTTGTATTTATCGTTTTGGTCATCTGTATCTTTCTTTGATAGTCTAATACCTCATTGATTTTTGAAACTTAAAATTGAGAAAATCCGGTTGACCAGCCGGATTTTTTTCTTGATCCAGCCAGATCCGGATATTCAACAAATCTAAGATTCAGCAGCGGATTATCCAGCCTGCCGGATATCCGGTACACCCCTAGTCTCTTTTGTGCTAAGGGAAGGCCCTAGTCTTTTGTTCTGATGAGTATGCACATACTTCATCTTTGCATTTCTGTTGTGTCGTAGGGTGTGTGAATTGTGTCAGGATGGTCCAGAATAGCTTCTTTGACAAGACTGGGGTTGCTCATAAATCACTAAGTTTTGGAATAGATAGTTCTTTATTTTATTCAATATCAGAGTGGTGGGAATGCTTTCGCCCACTACAAGACTTTTCGTGCCATGCAGGTATTTCTCACAGGTGAGGCCATATGCATTCCAGTGACTACATGTAGGATCCGGTGCCTCTCCAGGGCATTTTCCTATCTGCTTAAAGATTTCTGACATGTATGCATGAAGAGTTTCTGCTAGGCATGTAAACTCAATGCTCCCAAGACCATCTGCCATTTTGGTTGACAATGTTTGGGCATGTGGATCTTATCCAAACAAATGGTGAATTTGGAAAGGACCGCTTGATTTCTCCACTTGCTATGCTTCTTCTCCAGGTCTTGAAACTGTTGTATATGGAATGTTACAAAGTGTGATATTGTACCGAGAACCTTGTTGCTACTTTTTCTCATGCAGATGTCATCTCATTTGTCTCCCACAGCAATATGTTGTGCTTTTTTCTCTGTTGCTGTCTCTGGTGCAGTAGTTGCCATGATAACACTGTGAGCTACTATATTGCTGCTCCTGCTGATAAAAGTAAAGCAGAGCTACTGAAAATTATGTAATTATAGTGTTTACGAACCAATATCTATCGGTTGGCTATCAGTAAACCATGCTATGATGGTTGGATATGGGCGAACCATGCTATGGCGGTTCCATATCGGCAAAACATGCTATGATGGTTCACTTACTGTTTAAAGGCAAGTGTTTGTGAGCATTTTGGATCAGATGGATTTGTATATCATTGAATAGATGTGTTGTTCATAGGTGATAACATCTCGTGAGGACACAACCGACATGTTCAGAAGTATTATGTCATAGTTTCAATTGTCTCATCGACGTCAGTGCGTACGTTAATTGCTTAGAAGGCATTCAACTCATGCATTTCCTTGTAGTATGATTAATTGTGTCATACCTGGAGTCTGTTGGATAGATGGAACACAGTATTCAAGATATTGCTCATATTTCATGCAAAATCCTCCTTTTAAAAAGTACTATAAATTAAGGTTTGAGAAGTGGGAGAGGGAGATCAAATTGCTATTGAGTCTATAGTGCTATGGAGGATGGATTGCTTCAATAGAAACAGGTGAATATTTAACTATCATGAGAATAGTTCAGACATTTAGTTTTGACAAATCATTTGTGATACGAGGTTCTCCATTTTCCTGCTTTGAGTACAGCATACAGGGTGGAGAGTGATTTGTCAGATGTGTTGAGATGGAGAGCCTGCTGTCAATTATAGCCAAGTTATTATACTTGGTAATAAAAAGAGTGTGTTATCAATGAATTTATGCCTCAATATGTTGACAGAGTATATGATAACATAACAACTAACGACAATTAATTTGGGTATTAGAACAAAATGCCCACCACTGGACTAGTGTTTAGCTGGACAGGAGTCAATGTTTTAATTGCATACTGCACTGCATCAATTGAAGTGTAATACATGTCACAGGTATTACATGTGTATGAGGTATAGGGATCACAAGCTAAAATACCATGTTCAACCATGCAACATGTGTCCATAGAGGTTTGCATCAGCTGCTAATCTCTCACATCACAAGATCAGAGTGCACAAATAATACACATGTCCACTATATCCAATTGGCTCAAGATGGGCAACTTATATTGGTCCTAGTCAGCTGCACAGGCACATGGAGGATATACATCCTGGTAATACAGTTTGCCACTGTAAACAATGCTTGAGTGCGTTTTCTTCGGAAGCCATTCATAGATACCATCATGCAATACTCCACAGCAAAAAGTGTATTTTTTCCAATTCCATGGATGGAGGACAATTTGCATCTAAGGATCAATTAAGGCAGCATATTGCTACCTATTACAACACAAATGTCTGTCATTTTTGTGGTATATTAGCATCAGACAGGTCGCTATTGCAATAGATTCAAATTTTTATCATGCAACTGGGAAATTGAAACACTTGAGGAATTTAATGCTCAAATGAGTAGCCACATTTCCGATATTGGCAAATGACTCTCTTTCTTATGCCCTATGCTGTGGGAACAATTGCAGTATCGTCATAGACTATGGGAGATGGATGACTTTAAAGAACTTTGGAGATCTCTTCCTGATGACAATGAGCTTGAAAACAATATGAGAATTCACGCCTATCAGAATAGTAATTCCTAGTATAGTGATAGAGTTATGTAATATGGGATATAAAGCAGACTGACTTCTTTGATGACCAGAAGGAATCTGATCAATGACGGGAAAATGTTTCCTGCTCTAGATTGTACTATTCATAATAGCATTGTGCAGTCACACATATAGGGCAACGGGGACGATGATGGAGATGACGACAATGATTTTTCTCATTTTGGTGATGATGATTGACAAGAAAATCCTCATATTTTGGATGAGGCAGCTGTCGAAAATGATGATTACGATTTGTCTAGTGATAATGAGGAGGATGAACAACGTACTACTAGGGATGAGCATATTACCAAGCATATTGGAATGCAGTGCAAGACGAATGTGCTTGTGTCTCTAAAAAAGGTTATGATTGTACAACATACCATCAAAACCGCTGCTAGAAGACAATATAAAAAATTGCACTTTTCTGCACAGATTGCACAATGACAAATGTTATTTGAGAGAGATTCAGGTAGCCACCATCCTCCTCACTGGTTGTCATAAAAACGCAATCCTGAACAGTTTATTGAGGAATATAGTAGACCCGCAAAATATGTGGTAAGAAATACAACAGCAGTCAGAGAAGCAAAGACAACAACAACAACTGGATGAGACATAGAATATGCTACAATCGATGTTGAATTCTTTGCATATAACAACCACAAAACAAAAAGACGAGGAAACCTAGCAGCAGCAGCAGCAGCAGCTACATGGAAGTGGAAAATATATAAAAGATATTCATAATTGCGGCCGCCCTCCTCATCAGCAGCAATGTAAACACCTTAAATTTCATAGACATCATGAAGAATTATCAAAACAAGGACACAAATGTCAATGAGTAATGTTTTGTGATAGAATTTGCAGATAGATTGATGCGACATGTGTGGAAGAAACTTGGTTCTAAAATAGAGCATGATATACACAGCTATGTGGATGAGCACATACACAAGATCTTGTTTCTACACCTGGAGTAAAAGAGGTCTCTTGTGAGATTCATGAAGTGCCCCTTAGGGAGCAGGCATACATTAGTGCCACACATGGTTCACAAGCATGTTGTTGCTGCTAGATGATGAAGAAATAGAAAATAGCTACTTGTCTCTACTTCAGCTGCAGCAGCAGTTGCAGCAGCAGCAAATGATGGCAATTTTGATGCTAGCGGTGGTGGTGGAGATCTAATGAAATTGGCAAGTGTTATTGATGGACCTCATAACAATCCATGTTTCCAGTATTGTATCAATGTGAACAGATCCAGAGACTCACTGTGCAGAGAGATAAAAAATTGGATATGCGATCCTTGCAGCCAGGAAGAGGAGGTGCAACAACAGAGAAGATAAAAAAGACAAGGAAGAGAAGAAGATGATGATGCGGAAAGTAGTATTGATGAAAAGGACGACTCTGCTAGTAGTTTTATTGATAAAAGTAGTGATGATACAATTGTTTGCTAGTAATGTTGGATGATCTTTTTTTGGTATATATTATCAAGTATTTGTTAGCATCAAGCAGTTTTTATTATTGTACTGTCATATTTCTGCCAACATCATGCTGCTGTATATAATAGTAACATGTATCTAGTAGTAACAAGAGAAAGTACCATGATGACGATGGTGCGTCATGAACCCTCAAAAAGAAAGGTTACTAAGAGGAGGGGGATGATAAAAAAAGCTTTACAACACGAGGGTGCTATACACAATTATTATACCGACATACTAGGTCTCTATTGCAAGAGGATTTTGAAAGTTGTAAATATACGATGAGCAGAGTACAGCAAAAAGAACTTGTGGATATTTGCAAATCTGATGAAGAGACAACTTGTTCTGGCAGTGGAGGTCGTAGATTTCATGTTCCTTTCTCGTGTATAATATCGGGTAAATCTCAGTGCAGTAAGACAGAGTTGTTGCTAAAAATATTATTACAGTGGAAATATATTACTACTGATCACTCAGGGTAATATACTAAGTGCGTGGATTGGTTCTAAGGGGCAGCTCTAGAGGATCAGATGAACAAAATGCGGAATATTTACAATTCGTGCAGGTAGGAGGACAGTGAGATCGGTGGGGTGTTACATTTGTTAAAGTTTCTGCATTCAAAGATGAGGCTATTATCCAGTTGTTAAATTCCATTTCACATGCAACTGTAGTATTTGACAATCTAATGAGTGAGATGGTGAAATGCTACTGGGTGAGCAATCTCTTTACTAGGGATTGTCACCATTATAAAATCTGTATATTCTGCATGTGGCAGAATCTGTTTCCTCAAAGACAGTTAGCTGCAAGTATACCTAGGAATGTGCAGTGCAGAGTTATACTTGAAAACGCCAAAACTCAACAGCTACTTTGAACACTCTTGCAACAGAAGTATTTCAATACATTTAGAGAGGTATATAAAATGGTAATGGAGTTCTTTAGGAATGAACCACCAGACAAATACCCATTTATAGTAAATAGAACATCTCCAAAAGGTGTAAATAGAAACTGTGTGATTATTGGGTATGCCGTAAACAGAAATATAGCGGTTGTTAAAAACAATATAATTAGAGTTTCACCTAAGATTTTACTCTAGCAGGAGAGACAGGACAATCATGGCTTTGATTCTGGTTGGATTGACAGCTTCAATGTTAGCACCACTAGCACTAAAATCAATTCTTGGCCGAGGTCGGCAAAGCAGTAGTGGTGGTTTGATTGGAGGGTCATGTGGAATACAGTGCTGATTTTGTAGATAAAGAATTGATGACTATACTTAATGACCAACTTCAGAACCTAACTTGTAGCACACAGACGTCACTCAACCCAAGAGAGAAATTGAGGAAGCTCAAGGTACCTGTTGTTGATTTGCAGAAGAAAGCAGATGGAGTTTTAGAGCATTCACTTAGAGAAGTAGACACAATATCAGAGATCACTGACAAGGATTTTGCTATGGGTAGGACTTTGAGATAAAAATAAGATGACCGCAAACAGCAAAGATTAAAAATGGAAAGCAGAAGCCAGGTACTGAATATAGAAAAGTTACAAAACTGAAGCAAGAAATCAAATAACTCAAACAATTTATAGCTAGGGCTGGAAATGAGTTGCAGAGGTAAAAACTGAAGAAAAAGACTACAGCTAAAGAGAACAAGATCTTGAAGGATTTAAAGCAACTAATGAATTAGTCAGACACTTCTTTCATCAACATCAGAAGATCGAAAGAAAAATTGTTGGATGAGCTACGATGCAAAAAGGTGAAGCTGGAAAAAGTGCTTGAAGAGGTAACAGGATAAAAGACTATTTCAACTTCGAAAGAGACCAAAAGGCTTTCTTCAAAGCACTGGAAAGGGTTGTTTATGAAGGAAAATCACCACCAATAGAACAATTTGTGCATTTTCGGGTTTGAAGAGGGGAAAAAGATGAAAAATGGCCTGAAATACCATGGATGGAAAAAGTAAAAATGGAGGTGTATGATAAGGTTCACACTATGAATGAATTTACAATCACAAAATACAATGTAGCAATTGAGATTAAGAAGAGGAAGATTTGGACAGCACCAGGGATAGATGGCATTCAGAATTATGGGTGGAAAAGATTTCAATCAGCTGACAGCAGATTGCCCAGAGTTTTGGTGAAGATGACAAATGATAATGATCTGATACCAGTTTGGTGGTCAGCAGGAAGAACAGTTCAGATATCTAAAACAAAGGATCTTAGCAATGAGCAGAATTACCAACCAATAACGTGTTCGAGCACTTCTTATAACAGTTTAACGGCATTGATTGGAAGATACATGAGATAGCATGCATTAGAGAGCAACATGAGGGATGAAGGACAACTTGGAGCTGTGAAAGGCGTGCTTGGTACAGCTGGCCAGTAACATGTTGACAAGTGTATTATGGAAAGAGCAAGGACAATCGGTAGTTAGCTGTGGCCCACTATGATTACAAGAAAGCATATGATAAAGTGCATCATGACTGGATAATACGTGTATACGAGTGGATTGGTATACTTGCAGTGGTCATTTCATTGTTGAGGGTGCTCATGAATAGGTGGAAAACACGATTTAAGCTCTGGGAAGATAGGGACAAGTGCATAAACAGATGGATAGACAAAATGCGGGTTTCTGCAGGGAGATAGTTACTCGCCTGTTGGATTTTGTATTACAGAAACACCTATTGCTAAGCTGCTGGAACAGGGCAGAGGGTATCAGATGGGAAAGCCAGGAATGAGAAATGTAAGCAGGACACAGTTTTTTCGTATATGATCTTAAGGTATACCAGGATTAGCATGATTTCCTTAAAGGAAATAAACGATGTTACTGTACAAGCAAGTTTTGATACAGGTGCTTGCTATGGTGTTTCAAAGTGTGCAGGAATTGGGTTCAAGCTTGGGAAAATGGTGCAAGGAGAAGGGTTGCAAGTGTTACAGGAAAGGATGGAGGTATTTGACCCAAATCGAGATGAAGTGTATAGGTTTCTTGGAGTGGAGCAGTCAAACGGTATAAAAGCAAACAATATATATAGAAGTGTTAAAGATAAAGTAACAAACAGGATGTGGTTATTATTGAAGTCTGAACTAAGCAATGAAAATTAGATACAGGCCATTACTTCTAAGGTTATTCCAGTTGCTGCCTATCCAATGAATGTATGCAAAATGATAAAAAATGAGCTGAATGGGCTTGACCAAATTACTAAAAGAGAGTTAAGGATAGAAAATATGATAGGTTTCAGGAAACAGACGAGTGACAAAAGATTGTATTTGAAGAGAGACCAAGGAGGGAGGGGATTACGATCAACGAGGGATGTTTATGCAAAAGCAATAATAAGAGTGGCTTGTTATATGTGTAGGTCTAGTAAGAGGCATGGTGGAGAGATAACAAGAAAGAAACTAATGCAATAATTAAAGAAGCAGTAAATTCGACGATGGAAGAAGATAGGGAGTTGGAATTTGTAAGGAACAAAGTTTAGAGTTAGCCTGGAATGTGACATGGAAGAAAGTAAAAAAAAAATTAAAGATACATGTACAAATTGAACAACAAGAAAATTACAGAAGAAAGAAATTGCAAAGTGACATATATGAAAAGCAAGAACAGGAGTGCCATCTTTGGTTAAAGCAACGATTATCACCAAGGAAGACAGCATCAATCATGACATTGACTGAGCAGATTGTGAAAAGAGGATGGAAGATGGCAAGAGGTTTGACTGAGAATGGGAGATGTCGATCATGTGGTGACTTCAATCAAACATTGGAGCACCTTGTTGCTGGATGTAAGACGATGGTCAACAGTGAGTATTTAGTATGATACAACAGAGCTTTAATGGTAAAAGACAATTGCATGGGCAAAAGAGTACGGATTGGTAGCAAGAGAGGCTGTGTGGTACAAGAAGAATTGGATAAAAAAATAAATGCTAGAAAATGCTACTTCCAAACCAGTTTGGGATTTCGAGTTCAACTTAAGGAAAAGAACAATATCCAGGAGACCAGATCTCATACTGGATGACAAAAAAAAGAGAAAGATTTTGGATTGTGATATGGCATGCCAACAGCATGCAAATATTGCCGCTAAAAGACACACGAAATTGACAAAGTATCAACAACTTGCATTTGAATTAAGGGAGAGGAGACTAGGCTATGATCTAAAGATTGTCCATATAGTTATTGGTGCTTTTGGTGGAGGCATAAAACAAGCCCTGTGTGACGTGGAAAGAGTATTCAGTGAATGCACAGAAAAGGATCTACTGGTTATAGCAATAGCAGTAGAGACGCAGAAAACTGTAGTAATGGACAATGAGAGTATGGTTAGAAGGGTTTGTCTAGACTTGTACAAGCTCATGAATAAACATTGACATTGTTACCATCAGTTTCTTTTTGCATGTAAGATGTTGTTTATTTTAAGATCAACAATACTTGACAGTCCATAAATTTTGGCCATTCGAGACTAGCCTTTTACTTATAACAATACTAAAATATATACATGGGTATTCATATTCAGCTAGTTAGCTGTAATAAATCAAGGACCTGTTTAAAAAAGTCTTGACAATGCTTTATACCTCATCTTGAACCTAACAACAGATGCTTCTGTTTTTAATGTTGTAGGTAGGTTATTGTAAATTTGAGTTCCTTGGTAATAGAAAGTCTTTCTTGCTGCTTCTGTTCTAATAGGGGGAACAACAAGGTTTACATTATTCCCGCTAGTTCCATTTGTTTGATATTGCTTAGAAAAGTAATCTTCAAACAAGTAAGGTGCAAGTCTGTTTACACATTTGAACACTTCAATCGCACAGCATTTATCTTTGATGGCTTTTATCTTTGATGATCGCTGGAAAGGTAATTCTACCATGTCATCCATTTACTATCTCAAAAGCACAAGGTTGTAACTATTATATCTTTGAATTTTGGGAATATGATATTAAAATACTTATATTGCATTAGTAAAGAAACATAAGCAAGATCATGACCTTGCATATCGTCTCAGCAACTGCTGGACTAATGTCTATTCGAATTCTTCCAAGTAATTTGAGCCTTGATGTTACTTTCTTGTCAATTTTATCAACATGACTTTGTAGAATCAACTTTGTGTCAAGTGCTACAGCTAGGTATTTGTAGCTTTCTGTCTCAGAGATCTTTCCCTATTCATGCTAATATCAACAGTGGTATTTTTAGATAGCTTCTGATGACTACCACATAGTAGAAACTCTGTTTTAGATTTTTCATAACTTACAATGAGAAATTATCATCGAAGAAATTTCCAAGAGCTACAACTACAGGTTATGTTTTAGTTTTTCAGCCACTAATGCACTGTTTTATTCTGATGTAAGTATAATAGTATCACCTGCATATAGGATCACACTGCACTTCTCTAATTGCAAGCCAATGTCATTTAGTAGCAAGCTGAACAGGATTGGACCTAATATCGAGCCTTGACGTACTCAAATAACCCTATTCTACATACGATCTTATTCTGTTAAATACAAAGAAATGCTTTCTCTAAAAGAGGTAGCTTTCAAGCCATCTGAGTTCTCTTCCAATTAGACAATATGCTGGTAGCTTTGATAGGAGTCTTGCATGCTCAATTGTGGCTAAATGCTTTGTGTAAATCTATAAAAACTGCTTATGTCAAATACCCTTTATCAATGTTCATTCTTATGCTGTACATTACAAAAGTGATAGCATGCTCAGTGGATGAGCTTTGTCTAAATACGAATTGGTTATTGGTCAGAAGATGTGACTTGCAAAGATAATCATACAATTGTATGTATACAACCTGTTCAATGACTTTCGATGGAACTGGAAGGATTGAAATTGGTCTGTAATTGTCTATTTCAGACCTTTCACCACATTTGTAAATAAGTGTTATTTTTTAGCACTTTTCAAATTCTGGAAAGAGAGCATTGTCTAAGGAGCCGTTTATCATAAATGAAAGTGGCTCACACAATACACCAGCACCATCAGTAATGAGAGAGGCAGGTATTTCGTCATAGCCAGAGCTTTTCTTTCTTTTAAGAGACTTAAGAATGTCAAAAACATCTCTTGGTGATGTTCTTTGAAAGATATAGTGGTTGCGCGTAGGATTTAGTTTTTCTGTCAAACATGTATTGTTACGATACTTCAAATTGGCTAACAGCTGAGATCGAGAAAACAGAAGCTTTGATTATGTTATTAATTTCTGCAAAGAACCTGAAGAAGCCATGTGCGACTTCCTCATTATCATTTGCTAAATTGCCATTAATCATACATAGAACAGTTGGTACTTCATTTTGTAGTACAGGGTAACTCTTTTTCACTTGATTCCAGAACTGCTTTCCATGTAATATATTTTCTTTGCACACTGAGCGCATATATCTAGTTTTCCTATGATAAATTGTCCTTGTTACATCATTTGTTAGCCTTCTTTACAGAGACCGATAAACTTCTTTTGCTGTTCCATAAGCCTTTCTGAGGTAATAGTCCCTCTCAACCATTGCACTTTTAATCCCTGATGTAAGCCAGGGACACTCACTACCTCCTACTTTTTTACCATTATGGATGCATGTTTGCCCACTATTGAACACATTATGTCTTTGAATCTATCCCATGATTCATTGAAATCTGTCTCTTCTCTTAATGAATGCCAAGACAATTCTCCTAGATATTTTTCACAGGCTTTATGATCATACTTTGCAAAATTTCCGTGTATGAATTGTTCTTGGTTTAAATTTTGACAGTTTTATTTTAGGCACCCGTGAGTTCATAATCACCTATAGAGCTTGGAAAGACGATGTAGTTATTGTTATTCTCATGACTTGTAGCTATGATAGTGATGTGTTTGTACCTTTATTATTCTTATATGCTTTAAACTATTTCGGGTGAAAGTATTTTTGATTTCTGGGTGTGAGTTGTTTTTCATATAGTTGCAGTTTACATCCCCAAGAACAATGGTCTCTTTGCATTAATCAACACTAATTTATATCATTTCATCCAGTGTCTCCTGGAAATTTTTGTGAAGGTGTCTCGAGGTGTCTGGTGGATGATATAGAATCAAAGAAGGATTAACTGTGAAATTTTTTGAAAAACTTCAATCCACATGCTTTCATTACCATCTCTCTCCAAGTCTCTCCGTCTGTGATAGCCAATATCATTTCTAATATAACGGCAGAATCCACCACCTGAACCAGTCTGACGATCAGATCTTTAAAACAAGGAAACCATCTATTCGTATTCTGAATCAGTTACTTCATCACGAAGATGAGTTTCACTTATGCCAAAAATTTCAACTTTGTTCTTAACTTCTATAAGTAGATTCCCAATAAGAGCCTTCTTCCTAAAAGGACCATTTATATTCTAGTGGAAAATTTTCAAGCCTCTCGTTTTTAAAAAGTCACATAATTCCTTGTAATTACCAACATAATTTTTGGTAGCGTATTGAAGACAACTCTCGCTAAATAACCTTTCACCTCCATACTGCAACTTATCAACAAGGCATCTAAAATGACATTTTCCCATTCGAGCAATACAAACTCCTGTTGATTGTTCTAGTTTAACATTTTTCCCACAACAACATCTACAACCAGGCCCTGGACATGTCTCCACATCTCCAGCTAAAAGTAGGAGCATCGTGATTGTCAAGTACATTTGTTGGCCTAAGAAAATACTTTTATCTTGCTGAAATACCCAAAGAGATGATATCGTAACTAATTCCACTTGAATTACCTTTTGAGTGTGCTTTCTGAACAACACAAATAGTTTGATTTAATGCTAGATTGTAGTTCAGTGAGACATAAAGCAATAAGTAGAAGAGCAACTATTTTCCTAACCACCCTATTGCTCATCAATCAATGAATGCTCAACAGGTTTGTAAACGATCTACTTACAGTTTTGTATTATAGAGAAATTTCGAGACTACAGCCACTAAGAGAGGCACTGTTCAGACAAACTTTCCAATGAGTGCTTCACAAGATAAAACTGGCAAACACCTCTCGGATATCTGCAGGTACTTTCGCTACCTGATACGGAACCAGTGGCAGTGCAGTGGTACTAACATTGCTAGTTTAGTACCACTCTATTTGCTGTACAAAACATTTCCAATACGTGTACATTGTACATAGAGAAATGGCTAGGCTGGTGCCAGAGCAGATAGCAAAATAATTTCTCTGCTTTATCTTGAAATTCCACTGCAGTGGACAATTGACAGTTTTGCGTTTGATGAAGCCGTAGTAATAGATCTCAGATTCTAATAATGCATTCCCATAATCTATTTTTTATGAATAACTGACGTCATGTGATTCTCTTCTAGAATAATAGGTAGACTGCTCAGCGGTACTACTTTTGCATTGCTAGTACCCTGATTCTTATGAAAAGCAGCCAGCAGCTGGATTTTGAGTAATGTTGTTGACTGAGCAAGCTTATTCTTCAGAATCGATTAGAGAGTTGCAGGGACTGCATTCTATTTCTTCTCAAAAGCTAGACTTCCTAGACTTGGCAAATAGTTCAAATAGATAGTGTAAAGATGGAAAATATTGCAAAGAGTGGCTATCAATGGGTAACATCTTAAAGTAATTTTGCTTTTATCAGTTCAAGGTCTTCTCAAACATGTGCAATGTCTTGGATTGAAAAGTAACATGAGTGCAATGTGCTATTTAGGTTATAAAACAGCTATTTCGTGGCAGTATCTTATTTGGCTTCTAAAACTGCTCATGTTACTAGAAACACATTTCTAGTAACACAAAAGCAACAGTGGTCAATAGCCAGGGCTAGTGGCTATCACATTCAATTGCACACATGATATATGGCTATCAGAATATAAGCCAGTACCCTTAACATCAATAATTTCACTGTACATTTTCAAGCAGGAGGACAGGATAATCCAGAACTAAAATTAGGGTGTGGTCAAGAACTGACTTCGCCCAATTTTTAACTTGCAAGTACCAATTTATGTTTGGTGTGAGCTGCCACTGTACAGAATGATGCAACAAACGTCTGAGGAGAATATTCACTTCTCCTCCTACTCAATGTAGCATGAACACCATGTCTGTGGAAGAATGCCTACGACTATTGGTCAGGAATAAAAGACATATTCCTTCTGCCACCCACATCACACCACAGTCCCAAATACTCATGTTGTATACAGCATCGTCGCAAAAGGAGATGAACACATCAGAAAAACAAACAGCAAGACAGCTACCAAGTATCAGAAACAGAGACTATATGATAACAACAAACTTGTTAGAAATAGCGTGATTAACTTGCATATCATACATTATCAAAAACTATATTAGACTAGCTATTGCTGTTGCAATTTTTGGTTCTTTTCTTCTTCTCGTTGTTCCATATTTCTATACTCTATGATAGGCATTCCCTGTCTATGCAATATGTTGTACAGACAGTCCATCTTACATATAGTGGGGAGTATTGTAATCAAAGTACCAGCATGACAATTAAATGATGGAAAATAGCATAACAAATTGCTCCCTGTCATCATATTATATTTCAAACAAGATATATAACTGGCCTCACCGCCTGGCGATTTTATGACAAATGACTGGACACAGTACGTGTCACATACAGTGTTTGTAACACCAACAATATTATTGAGCATCGTCAAAAACTGTGCTGCATAATATGACACTCCACAAACTTGAAGCACAGATCTGAGATAAGAGCATTTGCCACTGCAAAACTGAAAATGATCTGTCAGACTCTCGGAATCCACAAAATGGAGATGGTCTTTGTCTACAAATCCCTTTCTCTCTTTTAAATATTGCACCATATTAGGTGAGGCAGTAGCAACAGCCTCCGATTCCAACAAATCAATAATGGCGTGTCTGAACAGTGTCTGGATAGCAAATTCTGATGCAAACATAAATGCTTGAAAAAAGATTCATCATGTTCTCATGACACTTGCATATGTACATCTTAGATGAGACCATCGACTTGAGATACTCCTCGACACTGTTGTTTCTCGCTGCCTAACCACTCTCAATATTACACTGAAGACAGTGCAATCCAAACATCTGTCTCAATCTCTTCTTGTGATTCCTGCCACAAGGTCTACAAATGGGTCAAACTTTACAGGGAATAAATAACACCTGATCATCTTATGTCTCCCAATCATACATGGGGATGTAGTACTCCTTCAGTTTCAGTTTGAATAATGAAGGAATAACAGACAACTGCAAGTTATTATCACGCTCAGTCATGCATGCCATCTGCTCTTCTTACGTTCTCATTTGAGGCATTACATGTGCGCAAATTATCTTGACTGGCCTGTCATATACATCAAATACTGCCTGCGATGGCAGCATCAATTCGTCAGCACCAACAGTGTGTAGCAAAATCATTGTGGAGATAAATTTATCCACTGCTCACACGCTGACAAGTTGTACCCAAACTGTTGTACTTCATCAGTATACAAAAGAGAGAACAGACAGATACAGTCATTTCAGTTTCATAGTGATCAAAGATAATAGACATTGTTACAGAGGAGGTGATTGATGAAGGGCATCAGCAACAAGACAATGAGCACTCTGAAGAAATGGTGCAGAATGATGAAATTGAGGATGGAACAACACCAGCACCAGTGAGATATACTCCTTGAAAGGTATGGTATGCTCAATCAAGCAACTACAGGAATCATTTTGAATCTGCCATGATGCTGGAGAGGATTCCTGAAAAATCAAAAATTATTGATTTCTATCATCACGTGAAGAATCCATCGTTATATACAAATGTCTATTACCCACAATACCACATGATAGATTTTACAGCAATCAGTTCAAAAGCTTTACACTCATCAAACAATGGCTTACTGATAATATTGTGCTAGAGAAAAGATACACCAAACATTACAGTTCTGCTTGTAAATGCAATGGAAATGCACATACAGCCACCCATTTCTACTATAACTAATATTAGTGTACCCTAGAAATAATTCAAAGCTGAAAGAATCCTGCAAACAACTTGTGAGGGAGAACAGAGTCAGCAGCAAAGGTACCCGCCAAAGAGTGATCACCAGTGATGGTGGTATGCCAACGCTATGCATACATGTGTTAAGGGGAATATATAATATTGGTCAATACACAAGATCACATATGACCGGCAGGATTGCTGCTGTGACACCAATGACGTCGAAGATGATGGAGTGAGTAGCAGCAAAGACAAATAGAACAATGCAACAGCTGACAACATATCCTCAACAACAATAGCCTTATCTTCTGAAGAGGAGGACTGTGCTTTATCTGCAGGAGGCAAAAGTAATTGTCGCCGATCATTCTCCACCCTGATATTGGATTATCCTATGCCCCCTCCAAGGCAGTGAACATAACTAAGGAGATCAAATCAAAGAAATCGCCAATGCCTTCTGATGTCGTTTCCACAAATCCTAAAACAGGCATTCCACCACAAGCATGTGGAGCTGCAAGGAGAACAATATACAGACATTGTAATATGAAAAAAAGAATTTATGGAACACTTCGGTGACTTAAAGGTGGGCAAGAGGTGTTGCAAAGGCATAAATACATCAAATGGAACTGCAAATATATGTTTTGATTATTCTGAATGTGGCTTGTGTTTCAAATTGGCTAAATTCAAAAAGGGGGCATCAAAAGAAAGTGACGTCGAAGTCAGGGAATTGGACAGCACAGAAGTGCCTGATACATTAAAGCCGTTTTATATGCAAACTACGTAGTACCTTCAGCTTTGGAAAGTCAGAGTCAGAAAGTTTCATTGGCAGTGAAACTGAATAAGAAGGAATTGGCAATAGCAACTAGCGTGAAAATGTAAAGAATGTTGCCTGATGGAAATTTATAAAGACATTTTGGGCTCTCAATTGGGATTCCTGAGCATTAGTTTACAGTCAACAGTTCCGACTGAGAATTATTTTCAACGTGAGATTTTGAACTTTCTTCAAATATGGATCCAAAGCGGCTCCTTATCATTGGCAGTTCTAGGGGGAGCCACGACACCCAGACTTTTTCTTGGCCCTTTTGTTGGTCCCCCCATATCTGTAGAAAGCTGTAAAATTTTGAATTTCAACTATTTTGGTTACTGCAAATGCTCGCGACTTAGGAAGGTGTGCCAAGAATGAAAATGATACTTCTGGACTGCTACTGTATTTTGGCTTATACAAAATGTCTCTCCAGCTTTCTTCATCTTTTGGCTACGTAAGCATCAACTAATAGTAAATTTCTAAATGTTACTGAAGATCTTGCATTTGTATCTTCCGTTATGATATCGTCCTGTACTCTTATTTCTGCCATTTTGCCTGCTCTCCTTCACTTTTTGCTCTTTCATTAACACAGCTTTTCGTATATGAAAGGCCATATATGTAATCAAAAAGGGCATTTTCTTAGGGCAAAAAGGGCGTGGTCAAAAACTTTTGCAAGGAAAAAGTCCCCAGACCCCGTTTCTTCTGCATCATGCCCAAGGACCATGGCCACCGCGATTGTTCTGGCTAGAATCATCCCCTGTTCCTTGAATAAGCAATTTTGTACAGAAGTATATACAAAACATTTTAGAGGAAAATGTTTTATAAGAACATAGTTCTCGTTTTTACATAAAGTTCAACCCTGAATTTTTGAGACTTAAGAAAGTCGATAAGTTAATGTTTTTGAAGCTTGATTATTTGCGCATACATTATTATGTATAATAATTTGGCTGCTTTTCACCAGTAGATATGAATTGCCAATGTCTAAAGTTTACATGAAGAATTTTTACTTCCAAGCAATGTTTATATGCAAAACAATTCTTGCCAAGAATGCCATTAAAGAGTTTTAATACTGTGCAATAACATTTTTTTTACATTGTCGCAATAGGTACAAAAGCAAGTATTTAGAAGCATGAGCGGCTTTCTCTTTGATTATATCGAGTACTTCAAAAGTGAATGTCGGATAACATCATGGCTGAGAATTTGTGACTCTATAAAAGTTACCGCTTGATATACAAGCGACATGCCCTTGCAATACCACTGGTTTGCTTTTAGTTCACAGAAATGTTTATAATATTACTAACTTCCAGTATTTTCCCCTTTGCCGATGACACTTATTTAAGTTCATCCTTTTCGTCCAATCCACAACACCTTGCCTATTCTAATATTTCACCATATCGCAACACTTCAGCCTCACTTCTCACCAATGACTTGATAAATGTAGAGAAGTGGGGTAGTGACAACCTTGTTAAGTTCAATGAAGAAAAGACAACACAGGTTGTCATATCACGTAAACATCACCAAGATTCCCCCC
>WIPJ01032403.1:7816-26084 GCA_018155075.1 Cassiopea andromeda | reverse complement strand
AGTGAACCCTTGGCAAAAACCGGCGTTATTGCTAACGAGAGTCCTTCTGCTGTAATTCGAGAATTCCTGTGACAATGCTAAAGCAATTTTCTGGAGGGGAGGCAGCGCCAATTTGCCGACAAAGAAGACTTCCCTTAAACTAAATTTGCCAACAGAGATGGCTTTCCTCGTGTTCCAACGTCGACTAGCACTATTAGTGTACTGCAATTTTGCCAATAAGCTAAATTAGCCCTCACCACCCTCCCCACGCACATCCTATGGCTACACCCCTGGTTTGATGATATCAATTCTTCAGGTTACTTTGAATGCATTTATTACCGCGAATGGGTGCGACGGCGATATCAATGGAGGGCATGGTGGTATTGTTCAGGCATCAGCAGATAGAAGTAAAATCATGGTTAACCCTGGAAGAGGTCAAGGCATGAATAAAGGGAAATTTGGCACAGTTCTTGGTTAGTAGCGACATCTTCTTCACAATAATTTGCCTTAGAATGTGTTGGAAATAGTTTGTTGTCTTCCCTTGAAATGCAGATTGGACGATTTTTCCGTAATGTATGCTCATCAGATTTTACGTGGTTAACTTTCATTTTTGAAGTACCAGCTCCAGACGGGACCGTTGAGAGGAGTACAGAGGCACAAATTGCCCCAGGGCCTCACGGTCCTGGGGCCTCATAACACTCAATGCTTCAAGGTATGGGGGGGTTCTAATAATTTAAACGAGCAGTAGGTTTCCAAAGTTAATTTTTAAACCCTGAAAATTTTCTAAACGCTTTGCTAGCAGGGGGCTACGCCTCTCTCTTTTGCTCCGAGACCTCCGAATTTCTTGGAGGCCCTGGCTCCAGATGTTTCTGCTTTCGTATAAAGAAAATTAGTTCTCTATGAGGCTGGCGCTGCCTTTAAATTTTACTTTGTGCTTACTCTAAGAATTCATATAACAATGCGTAAAGGAAACATAGAAATCTAGAATATATTTGCTTAATGATGATCTTTTAATATCGATATAGCGTTTATCGGGGCTGCAATTGCCGTTTTAGAAAGAACCAACAATGGCCCTGCTATAAACCCACGTGATCGATCCTGCAAGATTGTCTCTTCGTCAATCACAAGTGAGTAGTCACAAGTCATAATTTCAATCAATTTTCGTATTAGTAAGTTGTGATTTCTTTGTTTTATTCCTTATCTAGATTGCAATCTTTGCAGTAAAGAACTTGAGTACTAGATATGATGGAAATTCTCGATACACGCTAGCCATTGATCCTTTAATCCCTAAAGATGATCAATCTCAACACAAATTTCAGCAAATTGTTAAACGTGTGAGCAAAGAAAAGAAGTCACATATTTCCCTGTGTCTGAAATTACCCTACAGTGTCTTGGTAGTATGCTTCTGAAAAATAAAAAAAGTCAAACTAGTAAGCTTAACTCAAATTCAATAATCTTGATGACAAGGCAATTTGAGCTATTAAAACCTAGCCAAGTTGCTCCCTTTCCCAAGGTGATATCTACTTTCAGTAGATAGTTTAGTCATGATTTTGTATTGAAATCGCGAGAAAAAAGCACCGTTTTTTCGACTAATTCTTAAATTTATGTTTGGATAAACTTCTCTTCTTTTGTTTTATAGCCACAATACCAACAGATATGCTTGGAACAAGTACGTTCAAATCCATGGATCGTACTTCACACCAAAGTGTCGAAAGTTTCATGGCATCTTTGAACAGCAAACCTATAGGTTTCACTGCTTCTGAGACGATTGGTTTAACTACTTCTAAAACTATGGGCTTACCTACTTCTGAAACTATGAGTTTAACTGTTTCTGAAAAGCAAACGATGATATCATCTTCACTGCCAAAATCCTATTGTATGTTTTCTATTAAATTTTGCGTTCTTCGACTTTTCAAATATTAAAGATTTCATGTCATTTTTCTCAAATAGTACGCCAAGTGCTGTTAGAGCAGGTTTCTGCTATGGAAGAATTTTGTTTAGGTTTGCTGTAATAGCTACAGAATCCTATATTTTTTGCAAAACGCTTTCTTTTGTCAGAACAAAGTTTTATTTATCTGTAGTCTTATGCTGCCGACATTAAAGTTTTAACTACTGAATATTTTCCAACTACCTCAGTTTTAGATGGGCTTGCGACACCCTCTTCTGCTCATCAAGTGATGCAGTCATCAGTAGTTACTGGGAAAAAAGATGCTGTATCTGAACCGGTATTAATTTCTATTGCCATTTCATACTTTTCTAGAAATAATTCTTGTCTAGCGATGCTAATGAGATTGTTTAGTTCAATGTTGTTTACAATTGTTTGTGCACAAAGGATGGTTTTCCTTTTTAATGGTGAGACCTGTTTTGTAAATTTGTGATGAAATCGTGATTCATCAAACACCTTTCAAGAAAATTTATGGAAATGCTAAAGTGCAGTAAGTGCTATTAGCTAGTACACTTGTCCATAATTTTAGACTCCTTTGGGTGTTGAACAACATTATGAGCTATTGTGATGCTATTTGAATGAAATCATGTGCACAGCTGTTTTACAATGATTTTCAAGCACTTCTATACTATAGAGGTGGCCAACCCGCGGCTACCGAACCACATGCGGCCCTTTGCCTGGTTTCATGCCGTTCTTACATTCGTATTGAAGTGTGTGTTTCCTATATATTGTATGTTTAGTTTGCTTGAGTTCAATAAGATATTTTGTCGTGAGAGCAAGGAATGTTGGGGAGGGAGGTGATTTTTCACGTGCACCCATGCAAATGGTGTTGCTCTTTGTGGTCATACGTTGTAAAATGTGACTTTTGCCCTCTCACTAGTTGGCCACCTCTGCTATACAATGGCAAAATAATTTAGACGTACTGTAAATGACCGAATAACCGCTCTTACCCGAATAACCGCTCTTACCCGAATAACCGCTCTTACCCGAATAACCGCTCCGAGTAAAGAGCAAAGTTTAGCAATAAGCGCCCCAGTCGCATATCCGACCCCCTTAAACAGGAGGGAGCTGTTCTTTGAAACGAATCTACTGGTGCAAGTGTTCTTAATCGAATCTAACACAAAAAATAAGCATTATAATGTAACTATATAACTATGCTGCTCATTGTACATATTGTTTGAAGAGTGGTCACGCTTCAATTTTGGATTCTTCAAAGGTCAAATGAAAATGAAAATATTCATTTTTTTCGTTTTGAAATGTCTTTCGAGAGACGTTCATGATCAGAAAACTGACATTTTAACTGCTTAGTGTTGCTTTTTGGTCTAGTTACAGTGAAAAAAAGAGTTTTGAATTGTTTAAAATTCCTGTTCTTGTTACCTGCACCGAGCAACATTCAATAAATGCACTTGCCGAATGCCCTCCCCTACTCGAATAACCGCCCCAGATCAAAGGTGAAATTTTGAATAAACGTTATTCAGTCATTTAGGGTACTTTCTGGTCACCTCTGGTATACCATTAATAAGCGCCAGAAGGATTAAAGTCAGATTTCCACAGAGAAAAAAGTGAGCGAAATGGTGACGCGTTACGGTTTTTCTCGAAAAAACATTTTCGCCTATCAACATCCATTCATCGCGGAAGGGTCTTGTGAAATAGGCCCGTTCGACCTTTGCTGCTGCTTTTATGAGATGGAGTTCAATCACGAAATGAATGATTCTACTTGCTTTGTATTCAGTGATGTAGTTATTTGAGGCTTTAGGGAGTATAAGACAAAAGTTTAAAAGAAAACACTTCACAGCTTTACTTTTCCTACAAAGTAAAAGCAATTCGTCTGCAAACAGTGGTGTAACCGACGTAGGTTGGGGTTAGGACAACTCATAAGGGATCCCATTCTTTTAAGAAAAGAAGGGGACCCCTCGTAAATTTTCAAGAGAAAACTTTGCTTTACTATTTGAAGTAAAAATAAGGTAGCGCCAGCATAAATTCCAAATCTTTGATTGGTCGAGAGCTTTAATGTGATCAGAGCTCTCGACCAATCAAAGATTTGGAGCCTATGCTGATAGGGCCCCAATCTTACTGAATTTTTAAGGGCCCCGAGTATTTCCGTTACGCCTCTGTTTGCAAACATTTTAGGAATCATAAAATAGCATTATGTCGCGTTACCTCTCGATTACATCACTGTTTAAAACATCGCCAGAAAAAAGAAAGACAAAGTCTTTAAAAGTATGTTGGATCCAAGATATACACGTTTTTTTATAAGAAAATCATTATTTTGCCTGAGCCTCAATTTTCTTAACATTTCCCGACATTGAGCCTGAGATTTTCTTAACTTTTTCTTAACTTTTACTGAAATAAACTGGCTAGAGTGGTTTACACTTTCATTAATAATATTTTATACTTGAATTTGAATTCCACCTTTAACATTTTGAATGCAATAACGACGAAATACTGATTTTTCGCCTATAAAACACTTAATTTTGGAACTTGAGCCTTGTGATTTTCTTACGATTTTCTTAAGATTTTGACAATTTGAGCCTCATTTTCTTATAAACTTTTTTCTTATAAAAAAACGTGCATTCAATATATGGAAAAATATATGAGAATACATATTCCAACCTTGAATGAGGAATGCGACTACACGACACTGAACTCTTTCACAACATGCTTCGGGTGAGTTCTCATGCAGTTACACTGCTGTGAAGACTTCAAAATTTGTGCAAACTCCTATTGGTTTAAAATTTAGAAATGCTACCTTTGGGACAAGTCATTTTGAAAACATTAGGCCATCAGATAACTATTGCTCTCCACATGCATGTGGAGGAATGGGCATCATCAGCCTTTCTCTCATTGTCTAGACCAGGTTTGTCCAACGCGTGGCCCGCCATGTTGTCTGGTGTGGCCCGTGTTGAGATTAAAGCTGTTAAAAAAATACATGGACGTAAAAATTTCGATGCAATTACAAAATTACATTGCAGTTATTTCGATTCATATTCTATAAAAACGTCCATCTTAATGATATACATTATATAAGTGGCCCTCTGTCAATGACCTAAATATGAAAATGGCCCTCCGAGAAAAAAGGCTGGACAACCCTGGTCGAGACTGTATCATGCGGAAGCGAAATGCGAAGAAAGTTGACTTCACTTCAACTCTTCAAATTACTTCCTAGAGAATTTGAGAAATTTTAGTGCGCATGAGCAGTGGGAGCTTTTTTCGCTTTTCGCTCACTCTTTTCTCAGTGGAAGTTGACCTTTACTCCCTGGGAAAGTTACATTGCTTGCAAAAGTTTCCTGCTGATCATTGAAAGCATTTTGGCACTGTGCCAGATGGAGCAACTGAGATAGCAAAAACACCGAGAAATTGCTTGTGAAAGTGAAATTTATATTTTTTTATATTGCTTCATACTTTGTCAATATTTGCTCACCATTTCATAGTTTTGACTTTTCAAAAGAACTCCTGCTGAGACGAATTTAAATATATCAAAAGTAATTTTAATTACATTAATATCATTTCTAAATGTATGCAAATCTATTTGATTTCTTTGATTACGCTGTATAATGCAAAACATTTTGATTGTGTGCATTATTTATTCTAGTCTAGAACTAAGTAGAAACATATCAGCTTTTGTTTTTTTCACTTTCCTCGCCTTGACTTTTTTCATTAGTTCAAAAAATTTGTTGGAGCTAAAGTAAATTCAAGCTCTGCTGTGAATATGTCATCAGACTTGGCCAAAGCATTGCAATCTAGTCCGTCGCTAACAAGGCAAGATGCAGGTGTTTGTCTGAATGTAATCAGGCAGCTGTCAGACAAGTCTGTATATGTGCCAGCAAATGTCAAAGAAGCAGAGACTGTGAGCAAGGTGAGTGCTTTAGGGTAACCTTGCCAGGATTATCCTTCTCAAAATTCTGCATCTTCTTTCTATCAAAGAATTAACAGATAGCTAGATCGATTGTCAAATATAGATTCTCATTTCTTATAGTTTACTTGCTTGTTATCAGCTCCATTTGATTTTTCTATCAGCTGCTTGGAAATACTTGGATTATTGCTTGACAATCTGTCACCTCAAAATCAAAACTCCATGTGTCACTTCAGATAAAAACTCCACGATAGTGAAAATGTATTCAAAATCCTTCTTCAGAAATCAAAAAGACGTTACCGTTAAATAGGGATCATATTATGGTCATTCCGAATGAATCATCATAAATCATCATGAATCATCTCTCTATGAAAACATCATTTCTATACATTACTTCTGTTTCCATTTCAGAACTTGATTAGAAGTTGCTCTAAATTGGCACAGCTTACGTACAACTCAGGAATGGAACAAAGAAGAGCAAAGGTGAAGTCTTTTTTATCTTCTAACGCAAAATAGGAACGAGCTGTGACTGCATGTGCTGCAGTATTAAATTGGGGAATGGACGAAATAGGATTTATTGTTTCTAGACTGAGCACAATGCCCTCCATTAGTATTGGTTAGTGTGTTTGCAATTTTGAGTAAGCATATTGAGGCATCAGTTTGACGTCGCATAATGAGTTTGCATTCATGCAATTTGAGTTTTCATATTGAGGCAATTTGGGTTTGCATATCGAGGCACCAGGTGAACCCAGTTTCCCACTGCGCATGTCCCACTGCGCATGTCCCACTGCGCATGTCCCACTGCGCATGCATCCAATGTAATTTTGATCCTGTGTGTGTTTACTATAATAGATTTAAGTGTAGGTAGGCATTCTTTAGACTTGGATAAAGTAATTTATGATACATATTGGCGGTAGCATCTTGGAGTAGCTAGTCTTGAAGTGCATTCCATGAGGAAAGTACTTTCATTCTTTTCAATATAAAATAAATTTTGTGATGTATGAGCTTTGGCCATGAAATTTAAGGGGAGCTGTTAAAATTGAATTTAGTGCTTTTGTAACAAAAGAGTGTTCGAGCATGTAATTTTTCGTCCCAACTGTTTACATAATAGCAAAGACTTCAATGAAACAATACCTATTAAATGTCAGAGTGTATTGGTCATAAAAACGATAGAATTCTTAAGAGGCAATATACGCAGGAGAAGCAAGAGAACTCCTAAAACTTCAGATTCACTTAAAATTAAAGTAAGGTTAATATGCACGCCGAATAGAAGCAGAGAACTTTTCAATAGCAGATACTTACTACTCTACCTACAACTGCTCTACATATTACAATTAAGAAACTGTGAGGACCAAGACAGGATTTCCCATAGCGTATGAGAAAGCTACTATTGCATACGTTTGCAATTGAATGTTATACGGTAGGAAATATACTGGTGATGATATAGCTGAAATCTACCTAGCATTGTATCACATTTTAGGGCTGTAGTAATTCAAAAAGAGAAATTTTATGAGTGCATAACTCTTGTTTCCTAATTTTGATAGCATATTAAAGTAAAAGTAATCCCGCATACTTTCATACGTAGGGTAGTGCCTGTTAAAGAGAACACTTATCTTGAGCCATCGGCATATGATGTAGGGTAGCCAGTTCCTTTCCTCGCACCCAGTGTTACCACCGGGTACCCTCTCGCTGCCGGGTAAACAGTGAGCAAGCATTCAGTTAGGGCTTCGAGTCGGACTCGAACTGTAGACCCTCCGCACAGAAAACTTGCGCTCTAACCGCTATGCTATCCCACCCATAATAGCATATTAAATTTTTAATATTACAAATATCTAGTATGAGACTGAAGGGGTGTAGAAGAGACTGTGGCTAGATGACTAACAAGCTATCCACTAATAACTAACTTGTTACAAAACTAAAACAAATGACATGACTATCCTTGCTCATTCAGTTGAATCATGACTAAAGGAATTTTTTCAATTTCTTGAGTAAAGTTTGCTTAAAAAAATTGATATTTTAAACATCCATGTTGCTCTTTTCCATTTTTGGCATGGTGACTAGTTTTTCCTATAACCTTACTTCAAGAACTCTACATATTTACTAAAGGATCACAAGTAATGAGGCCATAATTTCAAACTGGCCCTGAGAGACCCCCATCTACCTTTTTTGGCTCTGAAATTTCATGGCTAGTCCTCTCTGACAAGGACTATTTCCCCTGGCATTGTCCCCTATTTTACTCACAATTCCCCTCCCTGGTGTCACCCAGAATTGCTTTCCCCAAAAAAGATGCGATCCTGACTACGCCAATGACAATGAGCAGGTATTATTTGCCCTTTCATAGAATAGGCTAGTCTGCTGCTAGTGTGATACAGGGCAACGCTCTCTAAAAGTTCTGTGACAGCCTGCTTATATTCCAATTCCCGAATGAAGCGAACAAGCATATTTTTGTCATCTGTGGCGTTAGTACCAGGAAATATGTACCATAAAGAATTTTTGACTAACCAAAGGCAGAAATCGTAACTAATGACTAGCTGGAGCACTTTTTGCCCGACTAATGGTTAGTGAAAAATTCTTTATGGTACACATTTCCTGGTACTAACGCCACATAGGGCAAAAGTCACAGAAACAGCAAACACGAGGAAACTTTGCTTTATGGGAGTCATTGATTACAGGACTATAGATTGGAGTTTGAAATACCATTTAGCTGAATCGACCAGTTTCGTGTGTAAATCGTAAAATCAATTCAGTATACCTTTATTTAGATTAAAGCGTTTTCATAATGGGTTTTAATGTAGTTAATTGTATCTTCTACAGGATTTTGTACCGAACATTGCATTGTCCTTGGAAAATTTTGGTGAAAGTGTCTCGACGATCTTGAAAACAAACGAGACATTCTTTGTCCAAGATGATATTATTGGTATGTATGATTATCGTCTAGAAAGGTTTGCATTTCCTGTAAGAAATGAAATCAGAAATGATATCGGATACAGAAATGTAAACTAGAAAAGCATTCTTCTTACTTTGACCGAGGTGACGTCATGACATAAAAGTTGAGGTTCAGGTGCTGCCAAAGTGCTGACGGTGAACCAAGCGAGAAAATTTTACAGGCCATGTCTTTGGCTTCATATGAAAGTGCAAATTTTGAATATACCGATAGTTTATAGAAATATTGAAAAATTTAGGAGCCGATTTAGGGAGCTTTAAGATTATGGGGAACCCAACCCCCGAAGTGCCCCCATGATTGACATCCGAGCCCTAGCAATTGATGGAGTACAGTTGAAACTCTCTTCTTTGAGCTGTTTTTGCAGCTGACGTGCATTCTAGCAAAGAGTTTTCGTAGATTTAGCCTGGTTAGCTCTTTTTGAAAAGTTCTTGGCGTCATTTTTGATTATTGTAAGACTCCACTGTCAGAAATTAATATTAGTTAAACTCACTTTCTACACGGGTACCAGCCCGTCATGTCAATGATTAAATTAAATTCACATAGCAAGCCCTAATTTTCAGGTTTTCTTACAGCTGATGAAATCCATTCATTTTGACATGTTCGAAAACGAGCTACTTTCAAATCCATCATTTGACATGTTTATAATTAAAGGGGATTTGATTGCTAACTTCAGGCAAAAGATTCTCATGAAATATTTATTTGACTGAAGAGCTCTCCTGATAGTGATAAGCTTTTGGCATACTCCCTCGCTTTCTGCCTTTGTTTATACTGTGACAGCCATAATTGCAAATAAATTAAATAGCACCATTTATATGCACGTTTTTTTATAAGAAAACCGCCATTTTTCCTGAGCCTCAATTTTCTTAACTTTGCCCGAATTTGGGCCTGAGATTTTTCAAAATATTGCTTAACTTTTACAGAAATAAACTGGCTAAAATGGTTTACACTTTCGTCATTAATATTGTATACTTGAATTTGAATTCCATCTTTAACCTTTTTAATGCAATAATGAAATATCGATTTTTGGCCAATAAAAGCACTAAATGTTGGAAAATGAGCCTCATGATTTTCTTAAGATTTGCTTAAGATTTTGACTGTTTGAGTTTCATTTTCTTATAAAATTTTTCTTATTAAAAACATGCATTCTTCCAATATGAATAAACATCATGCGGTTTCAGTGTTTCTTGACAAATTTAATGCATTTTGAAATAACTAGCAATTGGCTGATTTTGATATTTATATTCACTATCGTTTAACTATCTTGTTTAGTAATGGAGGTGACAAAAGTCGATAAAAATTCCCCAAGGGACCAATATGTTCCAGTTTCAAAAGTGGCTATTGAAAATGAAGACAATGTAACAATTCCAAGGGATCTTTTCGCTTCTATTCCAGGTTTGTTTTTAGATAGCCTACACATCATTACCATTGATACATCAATATTTGAATGAAGTCAAATACTCTAGCAGTGCACTCATAACAAGTCTGCTATTTATCCCTTGTCAAGTAGCACCTTTTTAGCTTCTTCAAATTCCATGCTGCTAACTTTTTCCAATCAATTTTAGGTCCCTTTTACAAGATTTCGGATTCAAATAGATCCGATATGTTTTCGTACCGTGTTGCCCTTCCGCCTACACGATGATGGTGATAAATCCGAAGTAAAATGAATACAAGCGGGAATTCAATAAAGCATGAATATAGTATCGTGCAAATGCATGAATCTCGATATGATTTCATACCAGATCGACAATGAAGTTATATTTAGCACTAGTTTTCAACAACAAGAATGACCTCATTCTTGATCAGGTATGAATTCATATCGGACTCACATGTCTACACGATACTGTATTCACCCTGTATTGGATTAATATGTGCATTGATTTTATATAGGATTCATAATGGTCATCATGTAGATGGCTGAGTAATACGGCACGAAAACTTATCGAGCTCATCAAAACCCGATATCGTGTAAACTTTATATCTTTATCAAGAAGCCAATAAGTGGCATTTGAAAACTGCAGTTATGCATTTTGTAATATAGCATGCATCAACATTATGTCCTATACAAATCATGTAGAGGAGGGGTGTCCTAATTTTTTGTAGTAAGGGCCAAATACTGAACAATAAGTACGTCCCGGGCCACACACTACAAGTAGCACCGTGATACATTAACACTGTGTGGATTTGTAGCTCGCCTACGTATACTATGTCAATAACATTGCCCTCAATGGTAGCAGTGATGCTGTGCTTTGGACTTGTCATTATCAGAAATTTCTTTTAAAGAATATATACAGACATATGATATACAACTCCATTTACAGATTTTATGCTGGCCAATGATAACTTGATGGTGGGCTGCATTTGACCCATGTGCCGTACTTCAGGCATCCCTAATGTAGACACTTCATTCAAATTGTATCATACTCACTTTTGCTGCTAGCTTGCATTTAATTTCTTTCCGGCTATGCTTCAATTGCTACAGCGTCTGGAATTTTTTGATTTTCTCATATTGTATCATATTGTTAAAGCAAGACCTTGTTGGAATCTTCTCTTTCTGGAATTTCATCTTTTTGCATTTTCTCTTCTTTTAGGAAATGTCAGTGTGATATTCGTATTAATTGCTACAAATTCAACATATAATCAAAGGTTTGTCTCGGCCTGTCTTCGTTATATCCCGCTCCATACTTTGGGTGCTTTTCATCTGGCGTCTTTTGCAGGGGAAATATATTTTTTAAGTAAGAGGGGTTCATAGCCGAGAGAAACTTTCCTATATATTTAGAAAGCTTTCTTGCCATAGTTTTACAACTGATTTCTGAATGAAGTTAAAAGCTTGGCTGTAGAGTTGTTGCAATGTTTGTCGCATTACTCAAACAATGCCGGATTCTTAACAGTATATATTAAACTTAGTTAAGTATTTTTTGTAAACCTCTTCATTTGTACTCTTTGCTAGTTCTAGACTTCTATTTCTATTCTTGCCTTCTTTCAGTGCAACCGCAATAGTTTTTGTGACTCCTGCTACTCTCTTTTGAAATCAACTTCTGCGATTTTATGGATTTTAATGAGTATGGTAGAAGCTCTTTTTGACCTAGTGAGCTGAGTCATTGACAGCATTGTTTTTGTGAGTAACTACTTTTTAATTTTACAGCACTCTTATTGACGGAGAAAAGGTTCAAACAGTTTCAAACATTATCTCTGTGAGATTGAGTGATGGAAGTGCAGTAAACTTGAAAAGGCCTATTGTTTTGCGAAGCAAGCTACGTAGAGAGGTATTTGATTCGATTCAAAGAGGAAGCAAAGCGAGGAAGCTTTCTGTTTTTGAGATAGGCTTTATGATAATAAAATTTTAGGCATTGCAAATCATGTATTGTTAGATCTGGTTTGGGATTTTCTAAAATCAGGCTGTGCCAAAAATATCGTGTTTCATTCATGTCATTCATTTCATATTATTTTACAAAGGTAGAGTATATAGCTATACTGCTCTTGGCAAAGTTGTAGTAAACTAAATAGTCTAATTACCGTCATAATGAAATAAGACTTACAACAAGAACTACATACAATCTTGAACATATGAAAACAAACTTGAATAGTAATGAAGCACAAAATTAAGCAGAATTATTCATCTCTTCTACCGTAAAGTTAATATATGCCAAAGCAGTATTTGATTTATATCCTGTAGAATTTCTCTGAGATTTTTCACATCAATTTTACAGAAAGCAATATTTGAAAGCCATGATTGTCCAGTATATGATACTAGACATGAAATTATAAAGAATAAAAGAATATGTAAAAATTTCTGAGCCATATAAACTACTGACACACGTTCTCACTTGTACTTTCTCCTTTTAGCTACCCGATGGTCACCTTGTCAGAGGAGGTTTCTGGAAAGCTAAGAGGTATAGCAAACTCCTGTTTTGTGTAAGGCTGTAGAGGAAATTGAATGATAACGCACTTCGTATAACTGTATAAACCCTTTTTGGTTTTCCAAGCTTTATTTTTCATAAGGGTATACTCAAGAGAAGGTACATTCAAGTAAGCTGAGATATTATTGAAAAAAGCTGACAACTTTGCTAACTCTGAATGATGTGGATATGTGTGTAGGATTTATGAGTAGTATAGCAATGACCTATGTTTCTGTTAAGAGACTTTTACGAAACGCTATCCAGATGATTACGGATTTGGTTGCTGAATATCCAAAGACTCCGACTTTCATTTTTTGGTGTCAATAAAATTTTCAAATTTCCAACTTATTAGCTTTTCAACAGCAGTATTTTAGTGAGGGAAAATATAATTAGAAGTTGCTCAAGATTAAACTGCTTCTATTTCAAAGCAATTTGGAAAGAGAGATAACTTTACACATTTGATATGGTTGGAGAATTCTGCATAGTGTTTTGACAAGCTTTTGTTCTGATGCATTTTTAGCACTCAAAGTTCACAGGAGGGCTGGTCATTTGCTGGTTGCTCTTCAGAAAGAAAAGGTGGATATATCGAAACAAAAAGTGATCACATGACTAGTTTTGCCGTTCTACTAAGTGTAACAAAAGAAAGAGTGAGTAGACACTCTAGTTTTTCTTTCAATACGAACTGCACTATGAGGGTTTTCAATTAATATTACTATCCGCGCGTTACTATTTTTAAGTATCACATGGATATTTGTATTCTAACATTCATGTTTCCAATAGGCATTGCTATTCAATTGCTCAATAACGTTACTAATCATGTGGTTTTTTATTACTTAATTACAGTAATTCTTTAAAGTCGTGCGATAGTGTCGTGCGAATTAAAGTTGTGCGATACAGAAAATTTGATATGCTTGATGTATTTTTGGATATTATCATGTGATTCTCTAGTTAGTCCTAATGTCTTTCTTTCATCCATCATTATTTGTTTTCAGTGTATTTGCTTTGCTTCATTCAGTTTATTTCTCTAACACTCACATATATGTAATAATGGTTGTTTCACTTCAATGCTATTCACCGTCCTTCTGGCAAAGGTAACTCTACCTTGAGAAGAGATAATTAGTAAGTCTCAATGATGTTTTCCATTTCTGTGAAGGTGCCCGATCACCATAAAGTAGCACTCAGCCTAATTACGTATATTGGTTGTGGAATATCACTGTTTGGACTCTTGATGACCTTTGCTGCTTATGTCACACTCGAGTACGTATAGTCAACTCCTAAGCATCTTTTTGTTTTTATCTGGTATCATTACCATTAACTTTTCTCTACATTTGTTCCTAATTTCCTGAAATTTTATCCTTTATTTCTTACCACTCACTGTAATTAGGAAACTCTTAGTTTTTATGATCTTGTTTTAACAATGAGAGCATCTGCACACACTTTAAATTGTATGGATTTTGAAAATTCTATAATTAAGTTTCATTCAATAGCACTGAATTCAAGTTTTTGTTCCTCATATTGCAACTGGGAATAAGTATTATCATCCCATGCGTTAACAGACGGATGGAAAAGACTATGATATGAAAGCCAGACTTTCACTGAAAATCTCTTTTTCATTGAAATAGCAATCAGCTTTCTAGCTTGAATAGAAAAATGCCAATCTTCATACAGAATGCATACGAAAATTTGTATTAACAGTTATGTAGCATGATATTACTAGTGCCCTATTGGTGTCCTTCATTTATCAATAAAATATGGAGGGGAGGATGGCTTTCTAGCTCACAAAGTCTTAGATACCTCTTCCTAGAATAGCATCTGACTTGTTTAATAACAGATTTTCAGATTTTCAAGTAATTTAGTATTTAAAAAGTAACTGTTGCTAGTTGCAAACTTCAGATAGCTTTGAATGTACAATCACTAGCAACAGTTACAGTAAAGCACGCAACTAGCAATAGTACCAAACCGATAATATTCTACCACATGCAAGCGCCGGTTCCGTAAAACAGCCCCATTGATATTACTTTTTCTTGCATTGAGTGGTACCTATATTTACCTTACAGCAATCTTGATCCTGAACGGGCAGCAATCCATACGAATTTGGTAGTCGCTCTTGGAATTGCGCAGATTATTTTCTTGGCAGGAATTAACGCTACAAGTAATAAAGTAAGTTATGTTACTATGTGGAATATTGATTTTTTCTTAAGAAGACAAGGCACAATTAAGTATTCCACCTAAGAAACGCTTTCCGGAAAAGCAGCTAATTTGAAAATGGCTGATGTACTCTCTTGTGAGAGTAGTAGTGTTATATTTGAATGGCAGGTGGTGAGAAGAGAGTTCTTTACTTTTGAAATATTAAGAAAGTAGCATGGGTGGCGCCAGTCAAAAAATACTGAGGATCTAATGCTGTCAATGTGGCAACATGAGCGAAGCGAGAAAGTTCAATGAGCAACTACTTTCAAATTACATTAAAATATGGAAGTGCGGCTTATAAAAGTGCCTCCAGTGCATTGAAATCTTCAAAAATGTAGGTGCCGATTGATAGGCTCGGTGAAATTGTAGAAGATTCCAGCTTTGCCAATTACCCCCGGTAGCACTGCCCCTGAAAAGTAGGATATCCAAAGCAAAGAAATGACTTTGCACCGTGTATGCTCTAGAGAGTCATAAGCTAATTACGTTCATATGGTGCTAAGACGACCTTTTTAACGTAACAGCGTCACTCAATCTGCTTCATGACAAGAGGCTTTGGGGAGTTGGCTTACACATTTTAGCAATTCTACACTCGAACGGTATATAATTAGGAACAACCAGATAATGTGTGATGTAAAATAGAAGGTGGGATTGATCAATTAGAAAAATCACGTTTTTCAATATGGCTTGAAGTCAATAGATTCAGATAGATGAGGTTACTGATCAACGAAAAGACATCTGTTTTCACATTTCGTTATGTTTTTAAAAGATCCATGCTTACATGTGGTATTCTCCTCCAATATTTTGGCAACTGCACACACTATTTAATTAAGCAGCCAAATTAGCTGCTAGAAAATGAGTTCAAGTTAATTGAAATATTAATAATGCAGAAATGTGTATGTGCAGTGCAATTGTGTGATAACCAGCATAAGAAATTTGCAGTTGGGAAGAGGTATATTGCACTGTGGTTCAATGTGAAGACAGCAGCAAAAAATTCAAAGGATATCTATTAAAATCATTTGCAGCTAGTATTTGAAGCAATCTTTTGTTTAACGTAGATATTTGTGAATCATTGTGCCATCTGTTTATGCTGTTTGTATTATTCTAACTGAATTCTGCACTGCAATAGAACATGACAAATCTTCTTCAAATGAAAAGTAGTCCTTTTCAAAACAATATTTCCTTTTTGGTACTGATTGAAGAGCCTGATTTCACAAACCGCTCTTTTAGTAATCGCTGCTAATCTTGTATTGCTGTATTCGGTATCAACAGCATCAAAAGCTGCTTTAGAACCAACTTTACTGCATCATCTTTTGAGATTCGTGCACTATTGAAGAGCGTAGGATTTCTGGAAATTTGTGACAGGACATTTTATGACGAGATAGAGAAGCATCAATTGAACATCAGTGTTCCATTACCTGACATACCTGACGAACCTGGGAAGAAAATATAGCATTAAAGAATCCAAAACCACCTGTTGCAGCTCTTTGATTCATGAGAGACCACTTTATAGAAGGGAGATGGAAGATGGAGTGAAAGTGTTTGTCTACTGTCTGATTGGAGTAACATGCATAATTTTCAACGGTGCGGAGACAGCTTTGATAATCAAAGGGAACAAGAAATTCAAAACATATGATCAACTTCTGATGAGTCTAGCAATAAGTGATTTCCTTGTTGGACTCTCAAGTGTTGTTTACAGCTGTCTGATTTCCAGCATACCTTCATCTCTCAGCCGTCAGATATTCACTTTTATGGTCTCTTTTTCATTTGTCGCCTCGGTACTAAACTTGTTGCTTATTGGCCTTGATCGTCTTCTTGCTGTGCGTCTTCCTTTGAAGCACCGTATTTGGGCTGAAAGAAGATATGTCATCAAAGCTATTCTGTTCATTTGGATCTTTTTAGCCATTGAAATGATAGTTCTTGCTGCGATTGGGATTTCAAAACCAGCTAACATGGATGGATCACGTCATTTCTTTGATGCTGTTTTACCATTTCTCATCTTCTGCTCTTTCCTTGCATTGTCTTTTCTTTACGGCCAAATTTTTTACTATTACGCGGTTTCTCAAAGGAAATTGAATGTCATCAGGTCAAATGGTAAAAACGTGGCTAGAAAAATGATTGCAACCAAGCAAAGTATCAATAAGGAGAGCTCTTATATTTCGTCACTATCCGATGATAGTGCAATGCAAAGCTTAGGTCCTTCATCTGCAATTTCAGAGAAGACATCCTATAGTTTCTTAGAAGCAGAGACAGATTCACGGAATGAAGTTGCCAGAGTTGACTCAACAATGGTTGATGAAATAACTGCTGATAGTGAACTCTCGAGAAAACATAATGCAAAGAAGCGAACAGCAAGGAGAGGTAAAAAGAAAGCATGCAGTTTCTGTTGCAGACAGTGGGCATTATTCATTACCTGCATCCTGGTTATTTCTTCATTTTTCTTATGCACTCTTCCATTTGCAATTCATATGCTAATATGGAAGAAGAGCAGTCTGGAAGTGCTCCTCGTTGCCAATTCCCTAACGAATCCAATCATATACTTTTACAAAGGGGCTGATCACAAAAAGATTATGAACTTGCTGAGAAAAGGAAAAGCCTCTGAAACTGTAAAAGAGCAGTCCCATTGTCATTGTAACGAAATGAAAAAGTAGAAACTGGTTGTTATTTGAAACTCAAATAAGGAACTTCAGTTTTGTCGAGGAATACATATCAGCAAGTGAAGTTATGTTCTTAAGCATTGGTATTGCACTTGATAGCTTTCTCACAAGCCAAGTTTTAGCAGTTTGACTTGAGTCTCTAATCATTGGCAGCAACCTTAAGAATTGAATATAAATAAATAAATTGCATACGTAATAATTAACATATATATATAAAGTCGAAATTTAAAGAAGGTATTCACAAACAGCACTCGTTTCTGTTGCGACTAGTTTCGTCTGATCTTGTAGATTCTTCAGGCTAGGCTAATTAATTTACTCTGGCAGCCTTGTATTTATACATTTGGTTTGTCACTATGCGTAAAATTCTATTCGCTCTCATATTATGCTAGATATATGGTTTGACTTAAATTCTTCCTTAAATTGCTATATTTTTATTCATAATGGATAAAATGCTGATCATTTTCATTTGACGTTAGAATTTTCGTTCTTCTAGCTTCCAAAATCTTTCTAATGGGCAAAGGGATTTTTATCTTATATTTTTTTCTTTATTTTTATTTATGCGATTAGCTATGCAAACATTATTATAATGCTATCATCGTCATAGTTATTGAAGCTATCAGAGTTTTGTTGTTTTTCAAGCTTAGATCTCTTGCAGATTTTACTTTATCGTTTCGACATATATAAACAAACAAGTATATGTATACAGTGTAAAGCATGATATATACACTGCCGTTAAAAAAGTGTTGCTTTGATAACAGAATGATGGCGTCGACTTAGTTTTTGTGCATGCATATATAATGTATGTGTAAA
>WIPJ01032337.1:0-16773 GCA_018155075.1 Cassiopea andromeda | reverse complement strand
TGCTTGCTAAATTTAATAGCTGTCTACAATAAGGATTAGGATAAAGATAAAAATATTGTTTGCAGAGGCGTCGAAACAACTGTCAAAGTAGAGAGGCCTGGTTACTAATGTCGGAGATAAACTCAGGCAAAAATAGTGAAACATTCTGCTTTCTGAAAAGAGTGGGGAGCCAGTACCCCATGGCACCCCGGTTTTGACACCCCTTATATATCATGATGTTTACCGAAAGTACGATAAACATTTGTTGCCTCTGGAGCTTATTTGGCCTCGTAATGATAATGAGTTTGAACTGGCAGAATTCATCTTTATATTTTTAACCCTTTTTATTTGTTAATAAGAAAATACTTCAATGGATGACGGACATACTAAACCAGAAGATGGAAATTGCCATTGTGCGTCAAGTAGTGATAGAAGAGGGCAATTTGGCAACAGATATCTGACAAATCCATCTAACGTATATCAACATAATGCATGGTAAAACCTCATTGTTCAAGTTTCTGATATCTTTCAAGTTTGCCAATTATTGTCTTGTGTAGGACATCGTATTTGATTTTCTATTGTTTTTTTTCATGCCTTCCTTTACGGATTTATGACACCTAATGCCCTTGCTTATGGATTTAAATATCTAGTATTTTCAGATTGTTGTTAACTTTTCATTTGATTTGCTATCTTGAAGGCAGTGAAATCTTTCATTCTATTTTCTAAGTGGTCCACAACAGCGGACATTTCATGTAGGTTCTGGTGCCTATGGATTTGCCAGGTAGCAATTTTATTTTCAACATATGCATAATAACATCATGCATTTTTTGGTGCCATTTGTGTTTACATACTAGTATGTATATTATTTTAGGGATAATGTTGAATGGGATGAGGAACAAGAAAAAGCAGCAATTAGAAAGATTGAAGAGAATTCGAAGGATTTGGTAGCATTGAATGACTATGGTGTGTGAAATTAAGTTGTGCTTTTTACAATGTTATTTGTTATTGAACCAATTTTAGCTGTTAATATGTATTTACTGTAAATTCTCTATTAAACCCCCTTGGGGCATATTAATTTCAAGCACTTTAGAAGGGGGCTTATTTGAGTGGGGGCTTAGAAGAGAGAGGGAGCTATTAAATATCTTGAAAATTTTCAATAGTTAACTAAATATTTGAAAATGGAAAAAATGCTTATATTGTTTAGTTTATACATCATTATTTCACAGCAGAACAGACAAAATTGAGAAATTGTGTAGTAACCATTGATATAGAATGTTTTTTTCCACAGAAAGTCAATGAATGACTTTGATTCTTGATTGCATGATAACTATTGGTTTCATAGCGGGATCTAGCTTAGTTTGCTTAACTTCTATGAAGCTTACTTACACACAGTAGTATTCAACATTTTCTAGGAGGGGCTTGATAAGTTTCTTGGTCCAAAACAGGGGGATTATTGGAGAGGGGAGCTTAATTGAGAGGGGAGGTTGACAAGAGAATATGCAGTATTTATTTTTTTAATTTTTTTCAAGTTGTTCATTATAGTGCAGAAATATGCCGAAGGTTCCATTGCTTTCCATGTCCACATGTTGTAGAAGCAAATTCTTAGTTGCCTGAAATGGTTGTTTACAAATAGCTTCATAGAATTGCTTCAAAAATTTATGATGCCAAATTCCAGCATGGGGTACTTGCAAACAAAAGAAAGGGGATTTTAATAATATATAATAATAGAAATAATTTTCATGTTAATGGTTAGTATTTTGTTTTCAGAGAAATATGAGAATGAGGCAAGTGATTTCTGGCACAAATTTTATATGCAGCACCAGCAAAAGTATGTGTGTAGAAAGGCATCAATGCAGATTTGTTCTATATCCTTCTGGTTGATTCAGCTGTACTCTAATTTCTATGCTTAGATCATTCTGAATTGAGCTAGTACCTGTTTATTGATAGTCTCATATATCATTTTTTCATGTTTTTGTTATCTAATCAACAGAATTGCTATAAAATAGAAATTTTCCAATTTCCCTCCATAAGTTTGAGTTGCTTCCTAGGCCTTGACTATAGCTCCTGAAACATTTTGACTTTGATAATACATTTATGAAGGCCAAGGAACACTCAATTTTTCCAGTCATTTCCCATACTGAGCTAGATGGGTTTTAATTCTCAGGTTCTTCAAAGACAGGCACTGGCTTTTTACTGAATTTGAAGAGCTAGCCCCATCACTGGCTGGGGATAAAGCAGAAAGAGCAAAACAGAGTTTAGTGAATGAGACTGGATTTCCTGGAGAAGCAGCTCATACAAGAATCTTTGAAGTATTGGACATTTGAATTGTTTGCTGTGCTTGAATACTGATAAAATATTATATTCTGTTTTGTTTTGGATTTTTGTCATCATACTTTGAAGAATGTTATGTACCATAGATGTGGTGCATTGTTAGTTAAATTGCTTGTAAACAATAATTGTCTATTGGTGCATTTATATTTCACTCCAATACTGGCATAGTTCCAATTTCTCTGTCCTTTTCCAATTGCTATTATATTCAACTGTTGTCACACTCAAGGTGTTAGTAGTAGTTTGTCTATTTTGGATCAATCACTGGTTATGGAAGTGGGAAAATCTTTTTTCAGAGTTTTTTTGTCTGATCTTGATAACTATGTATTATAGGTTGGCTGTGGAGTTGGCAATACAGTCTTTCCAGTCTTGCAAGCTAACAGGTATATAGAATCCTTGGCTTTAATATCAAACAGACTATAGCAGCTCCTAGATTTTCAAAAATCCAAATTTCTTTCAACAAATTTTTTCAGCATCAGTGTCATCTTTTACAAAGATGAGAATTGGTTCTAATAGGTTACATGATACACAAATTAAACTTTCCTTATACAAAAGTGAATGAAGTTAGCATGGGGAACCAGTAGCAACATTTTTAGTTTTTTAAGAGAAAATCTTATAGCTTTGCAGGGTTTTGAACAACTTATATGATACTGCTGTAGTATTGATACAAGGTCTTTTGTCTTCTTCCTGTAGTGATAAAGGTATATTCATGTATTGTTGTGACTTTGCAAAGTCAGCAGTGGACCTTGTCAAGGTATGTTTAGCTGAAAGCTCACTATTTTTATGTGATAAGTTTTGCAAACTGCTGTAGTGTAAGTATATATATATTCGATTCAATTCCAGGTGGTGGCATGTTTTCATTTCCTTTGATTTGTCTGATCATTTAATCATTTAACCATGCTACAGTTTGTGCCTAGAAAGGAGAAATCCTGTTAGTCGCTAGCTTATGAGTTCGTGTATATATACATACATATATGTATATATATATATGTTTAATATTTATATTGTATCAAAATAGATCTTTATTTATCTTGTGACTGTACTGATATACAAATGTTTAAATTAATGTTAATGGCTACACCCTGACTAGAATTGTTATTGAAAATGAAGAATTATGTGAGAATTTTATTGTTTATTCAGAAGTCTGGCTTGTTTTTGAACTAGTTGTGAATGTTAGGAGGTGCAAGAGGGAGCAAAGTGCCCCCCCCCCAGCTGCCATCAAGTAAGGACACTGTCGACAAAAGTAGTAGACCAAGAGTGAAATACATGTTAATAAGAAAACCACTTTTTTGCCTGAGCCTCAATTTAGTAAGGTTTTTCTTATGAAGAACACAGATAATAAATACTCTACTCATTACAAAATTCTCCACAAATTTCACACCTGCTCCAATTTTTGTTGAAAAGCCATCACTGTGTTGGACAATTGAAGAGTTATTTATTTTTACAATATAGGTGATGTATTTATTAGTGTGGCTGATTTTACCATCCAAGCAACGTCACAGTAGTATTCAGAATCAACTTCACTTTCAACTTCCAATTTTGCAGGAGCATCCAGATTATGATAGGGATCGATGTTATGCCTTCCTCTGCGATATCTCATGTGAAAATCCTGAATTCCCTTTTCCAAAGGAGAGTCTAGATATAATAGTATTGATCTTTGTGCTGTCAGCAATAGCCCCTAGCAAGTAAGTGTTGTCATTTTACAATTAGTACTACGTTTGCAGTTATCGACAGATCGCTTACATTCTTACCTGCGTAGAAGTTCGTCCCTCTTTCCAGTAACGCCGGAGCTTGAAAAAGTTTGGTTTGGTACAATATCCGTGCTCTAGCACACATCTTGCTCGCCGGACTTTGGTGAAATTGCTACCCAGTAAGAATTAATTTAAGTTACATTTAGTATATATGGCATCTTCTTTTTCGCTTAAAGTGCTGACTCCATTCGATGGGATTTGTCAAAGAATTGAAGTTCTTTTTTCAGTTGAAATCTTAAATACTGAAATCAGCGAAATTTCTTTGATGTTCAATGATGCTTCATGATTTTCTCAAAAGATTATCCTTTTGCTTAATATCGAAATAGTTTCATGTGTTTGGGATCATTCACATGTTACGTAATGCCTTGAGGGGGGGAGGGAGCCCCCTGATATTTTTTACGCCTATTACTCACTTCCTGAGAAAAAAACAAATTAAAAAAACGATACCGCAAGGAGTATGCTCTGTCATAACAACACTGCGGCTTACACATATAGGGAGTCATTCACTCTCTACTCAATGCCTCAAAAGGGGAGGGAGGGCATTTGATTTGTTACAACGCGTTGCGGAAAGAACAAGGGGGAGGGGGGCTTAAATAGTACCGTTACGAAGCTCTAAAGAGTTTTCAGGTCAGCCATTTCCACCATGAACCAATGCCTTTTTCGTTTGAAGCAACAATGTCTGCCAAAATTCCTTGAAATACCCATACAGTGTTATGAATTTTCCACCCCGTCCTATTTTCGCGGCAGAAATGACAATTGTGAGCCCCCTTCCCCCTTCATACAATGTTGAATCGATAGCCGAAGCCCTTTGCTATTTGAAAAGGCACCATTTCTCCCTCCAGTGCTATTCCTATCACCTTCAAACAGCATTGTTGTACGGGAAAGGGGATTCTGCAGTTCGTCAACAGCACAAATCACAGGAAGTGTTCCAAGTCTTTTGGCAGACATTGAAGCTCTTCCTCAGGCAAACACATTCAAGAGATTCACTAGAGCTTTTATGTAACCATGTGGATGTTTCTTTCACGATAATGCCTGATCTTTCATCTACTATTCGTATATTTGAGGAGCTTAGTTGTAGGAGAAGTATTCGCATACACGTTCTTTTTTGTAAGAAAAATTTTATGAGAAAATGAGGCTCAAATGGTCAAAATCGTAAGAAAATCTTGAGAAAATCATGAGGCTAAATTTCCAATAGCCTGTACCGAAGCTACCTCTATTTCATTTTACAGCAGGAATTCACCCGTTCATATAATTGACAATGGAGAGAACAACATAGGCTGAGAAGAAGGTCGGGGTAGCCCAATTTTGTTAGGTAGGAGGGGGTCTAGTCTTGTATTACGGTGTGCTATAGAAGAGAGGGAGGATCTGAAAAACGGCAAGATTGGCGTTACGTAACTATTAAATAACATCGTTTATTCAAATTTCTTCATATCGAATTACCTCATAAGTCCTACCTTGGACTTGCGCAAAAATACACAGATACGATTTTTCTATCTATTACGCCACTTTAGTCCTTAGAATTACGATTTGTCGATCCTTGGTATAGGCATGAGCAGACTGGAAGTCACCAATCTCGAATGTTTGGTAGAAACATATTCCACACATTTATTGAGAAGAAAAGTCATAATCATCAAATAATCCCCCTAAAATTTTTGCAGGATGCAAAGAGTTATATGCACATTAGCTGAGGTAGGTCCCTTTTGACACTGTCTGAATTAGCTGTACTATTCCAAACTCACACCAAAACACTGTTTGTTTCATGTGTTTATCATGAAGAATATTCTTAAGCTATTTTTGAATATCGATCTTAGCTTTCCACAGGTCAATTACATTATTTAGGATTTAACTGTTAGTAGTCATGTTCATCTCCTGATAACCAAAAAATTATCCTATAAATCCTATAATTATACAGAGCTTAGCTGATCATCTTTATTTTAACTTTCTGAAAGCCTGAGTTCTTTTTTTCTTTTTAAGCTTTTAAAACCTGGTGGGAGGATTTTATTCCGTGATTATGGTCGATATGATATGGCTCAGCTTAGATTCAAAAATGGTATGTCTGATTTTTTCATTTTTCTCATGGTAGAGATTAAAGGCTAAATTTTTTTGTATTATGAGATACAGCTATATTTGCAAGACAATAATTTGATCTATAGTTAGAAATACTTTATTTTTGTTATTCGGTTGAACAGGAAAGTGCCTGGAAAAGAATTTCTATGTTCGTGGTGATGGGACAAGGGTGTACTTTTTTACTCAAGGTAAGCAAGATTTTAAAGATTTTTCTTAATATGAATTTTCTCAGTTTTTTCTAAGCTACTTTTCTAATTGTAGTCTAGACTTTGATGTAAAGGAAAACTGAATTGTTTCCCTTTTTAGTTCTAGCCAGTAGCAGAAACTTTGAAATTTCTTAGGGGCGGGAAGAGAAAAAGCAAACCCCTCAGCCTGCTAAAAATAAAAGAAAAGCATAGAATTTCAGACTTTGCATACATTCTTTAAATTAGTATAAAATAGAGTGACTTGGTATAAATTGGTTTAAATTTCATAGATATTTCATTTCAAAAATTTCATTTCAAAATTTTTAGCAGCAAATTTGAAGGATGGTCATATTATTTTTAAGAAATCATATATTGGTTAGCACAGAATAGCATGCAATGTAAGAAAAGATAACATGAAATAGGATCAGTATTTTGAAACTGTGCCAAAAAATAGCATCAAATATGACGTAACAGCAACATAAGTTCATAATTATTCCGAGAATTTGGGCCGGGAGGCCTGCAAAACCCCCTTCAGAGTGGTCGACTATTGCTATCAATGAGTCATTATTTGTGTCACTTTGTCACAATTCCGCCATTAATTTTACTTTCCATGTCACAAGAATCCAAATGAAATCTTAGTAGATATGAATATGAATTTCTAACATCATTTTTGTGTAAACTGTTTAGCAATAGCTTAGTTTTACTATAGTCTTGTTTTATTTTAGAAGAGCTTGCATCTATGTTTAATAAAGCAGGACTTACAAAGGAGCAAAATTACGTTGACAGAAGGTTGCAAGTCAACAGAGGAAAACAATTGAAGATGTATCGCGTATGGATTCAATGTAAATATAGGAAGGAAACTTAGCATATTCAAATTTATAAATAGGCTACATTTAGAGTATTCCTGGTTTTATACGCTATTCTAGTTTCAATTTTTTCCGTACTTCAAACAGCTATTTATTCTTTGCAATTTCAATTCCAGATTAAAAAAATTGTTGACAAAATTGCATAAATACCATAATGCCTCGATGCAGCTCCCAGGCGCTTAAAAAATGTTAAGCAGGGGTGTGCGCTTATTCGATGGGGGCGCTTATACCAAGGGCGCTTGTTAATCATATAGATCTAAGGGCAATTCAAATAGAATAGAGCGAAAGATAGCGAGAAAAGAAAAACTTGAAAGCCGAAGTTGTTGGCAAAGAAAATGAAAAATCAGTCTCGTTGTTCTAGCTAAGTACAGAGCAGTGACAAATGATATTAAATTTACAAAAGATTTTCATACGTATGGTTTCACTAGTTCCGCCTTGCTGTTCGTGCGTAGCTATCTCGATAGCAGGAAGCAGAGGGTAAGGGTGAATGGTTCGTTCAGTAAGTGAACGAAAACCTCTCTGGGTGTACCACAAGGTTCTGTCTTGGGACCCTTTTTGTTTAACATATATCTGAATGACTTATTTCTGTTCCTGGAAGAGACTAAAATCTGCAATTACGCGGATGACACAAAAATTTATACATGTGATCCTAACGTCGAGAATGCTGTCGCAAAATTAGAGAATGACGTTCTCGCGCTTAGTGAATGGTTTCCAAACAATCGTATAAAGCTAAATGAAGATAAATGTCATTTGAGGATTTCTGGTGGAAACAGCAAACGAAGTCTCCGTCAAAATAGCAGAGGCTAACGTGAAAGAAAGCAAAGAGGAGAAGCTTCTAGGGATAATTTTTGATCAAACACTGAGCTTTAAACTGCATGTCAAAACTCTTTGCAAGAAAGCCAGTCAAAAACTTCATGCCCTTGCCAGAATATCCTGCTACATGGACACAGAAAAGTTGAAGCAGGTAATGCAAGCATTCGTCTTATCTCACTTTAGCTACAGTCCCCTTGTTTGGATATTCTATGACAGAACTTTAAATCATAGAATAAATCATTTCCATGAAAGAGCATTGCGTTTTGCGCACAAAGATTATCAAACAGATTTTGGGTCTCTTCTGGAGCAAAGTAATTTGATATTTATCCACGTAAAGAATCTTCAGTTGCTTATAACTGAAATTTATAAAACAAGGTCTGACTTAAGTCCTCCTTTCATGAAGGATATTTTCGCTGATCGGAATACTGGTTACGATCTAAGGTACGGTAATGACGCGCAGCTTCCAAAAGTGCATACAACAACATATGGAATTGAGACTATATCCTTCCCTGGAAATAGACTTTGGTCGACTTTACCAAATATAATCAAACAAGCAAGCACACTTTCTATTTTCAAAAGCCATATTAAATGTTGGAAGGGCGAGAACTGCAACTGTAGACTTTGCAAAATATATATACCACAGGTTGGGTACCAAACATGATATGTATCAATTTTTATTTTTACACCTGTAATGTATTTTAATTTTTTAAGCCAGTAGGCCTTAATTAGCAGTAATTTTGCTATCATAATTTCTTTTGCCTACTATAAATAAATTGCTGGTATTGATATAAATAATACATCCGAAGGGAATCGCTATATCTTGACCGTTATCGATTATTATACGAAATACGCAGAGGCCGAACAGTTACCGAATCAAGAAGCAAAAACAGTACTACAAGCCCTCGAGCAAATCTTTTCGCGACATGGAGTGCCTAGTATGTACTTTTAACTGATCAAGGTCGTAACTTCGAATCTCATCCTTTTCAAAGCGTGTGCAGTTTATTTAATATTGGCAAGCGGCGTAGCACACCTTACCACCCGCCACTCACCTTACCTTGGCGTACAGCTATGGCGGACGGAAATCATCGATTCCAGTATGGACCACCCGCAATCTGACGGACTTTGCGAGCGTTTTAATGGAATTCTTAAACTTTTATTGCGTATGAAGGTGAACAAAAATCGTGATAATTGGGATGTTCTATTACCTTCAGCTCTTTTAGTGTATAGAGTCAGTAAACAGGAAAGTACTGGAGTGTCACCGTTCGAATTATTGTATGGCCGCCAACCCCACTTCGTATTCGATATCGATCAAGAGGGGGAGGAGAAAGTAGTGAAAGATAATGATGAAAACTTTGTAAATTTGCGAAAGCGCCAAGAAGACTTAAGCCAGTGTGTATCGGGTCGTATAAGTAAAGCCCAAGAATAGCAGAAAGAAAATTATGATCGAGTGCACCGTTCATCGATAAATAAAAGACTCACTATAGGAGATTTGATGCTTTACAAAAACTTTTGTACTACCGGTTTAGATCATAAGTACTTTGGATCATTCCGCGTAATAAACGTAATTGAAAATAACTGCGAGATCGATAATAATAATAATAATAATAATAATGGATATTAACAGATCCACATAACATGGCTATTCTCTGTTAAATACTACCTAAAATGTTGCCTTTAATTAAAAGTACAGATTGTCCTGAATAAAAAAAGTTTTCTATAATAAAAGAGACGATTCGTTCATTGCAGTAGTTTAAAGCGCTTCAGTCCAGCTAACTGTTTGAATGATACTGTTGATGCAGTTGCAGATTTAGAATCGATTGATTCGGAAGAAGAACTAGACTTCATTTTAAAGGATCGTATCGCAAATCGAAAAGTTCACGAATTAGATTTTGTTGATGCAGGACCATATAATCTTCGACGAAATAGACGGGCACCAGAGCGTTTTGGAATTCCAATATTGAAATATTAAATTTACGCAATGTTATTGTCACTGAGATAGGGACTCTTTCCACCGCTGAAATTTTGACTCTGTGTTATAAAGAAGAAAGAAAAAAAGAACTAAGAAGTACTGTTTTGTTGACATTCACGTCTAATGTTTTGTTGACATTCACGTCTATTGTTTTGTTGACATTCACGTCTATTGTTTTGTTGACATTCGAATCTATTGATATGTTTTGTTGCTATATTTTGCCTATTTAGATTTGTTTTAGGAGAGGGGAGTGTGGGGGAGCTAGGGTGTGAACTACAGAGCCTAGGGAGGAATGTGGAATGGAGAGAAAATTGTGAAAGACTTGGATTAAGAAACTAGTAGAAGTTATCGTTGGGATTTAGAGTTAATGCACTTGAAGTGTGGAAATATATCAATTTTTATTTTGCTTACCCTGTACCGTAAAGCTATGCTGGGTTCATTAGATTATGAAAGAGAGACCATCTCGGATGTAATACTCGACTAATGGGCTCTCAATCTATCAACACATCCAATGTTGTCTTGTATATTGTCTTTCGGTGTATTTGTGAATTTCCTACACCCTATCAATTTAAGAATAAAGTAAGAACAATTCAGCCTCGAAATTTCGGAAAAATTAGGAGCAGTCGACCTGAACTCAATTTTCCTAGTTCTTATGAAAAAAAGGAATGTTATACATTTCTCGTCAACGAAAATTCCCCACAAATATATCTATCAGCAAGATTCAAATCATATGTGCTACTAGTGTTTTCACATTGTTAATTCTCGGGAATTTTTGCCAAAAATAAATTATTAAGGGGCCATAGGACCCATCAACCTCAACGGATCCCGAGATATCGAGATAAAATGTCTAATCTGGCAGCCCTGGCTGTAAAAAATTAAGTTGAATTGTAGAACTATAGATTCCCTGTGGAGAACTTTTGGTCAGCTGATGCTAAAGTGAAAGTGGTTTGGTGTGGAAGGACAGCGCTGAAGAAACGAAAGAAAAACGAAAGCTTTTCCTTCGCATGCCTGGTAACAGTTGTATTTTGTTATTGATGTTCATTGTATGTATGCATATGCCACTATAATATTATCTTCAAGCATGTAACTGGCATCGCCACGCTATCATTATTACAGTAATAACTTAGGCCAATGCAAACACCAGAAATAAATAAGGCATCGTGATTAGGGAGAAGACGGCGATAATTTTTCTGTCTAATAAAAAGATTCATAGTATTTGATAACAGGTTAAGTATGTACCATTAATTTAGTTCAGATTAGCTCTTGGTCTGTTATTTACAGGTATGTTATATCTACCTGGATTGTGGAGATTCCCTCGCTTCTAATTTGAATAAGCGTGAGAAAACGAACAGCCGAGTCTCTGTCTACAAGTCAAAAATTTTATCTAAGAATAAGTAAATCTTAGAGTCATCTTTCAAGACTAAACCTAGATGATATCTCACAACAATGTAATGGAAGTTGTTATCAATGTTGGTGTAGATGAAGTCTACGGAAGTCCATTTTCCAAGAAATTTGAGCTAGGTGAAGTGAATATAGCGAGAAAGAGTTTCCTACACTTTCCAAATCTGAGGGGCGTGGTCATAAAAACTTTTGGAGGCATCGCCCCCAGAATTCCTATTTTACTCTTTCCTCGTAGTTTTCGGATTATTTTTACTCTACATTTCACCTTTGCACGAGTAGGTGAATTCCATCATCAGGGACGTAATTTCCCGGGGGGGCCTTGGAGTGTGACACCTACCCAAAATGTAAAACAGCACAGTTTGCAGGGAAATTGCATCTCTGTGCAGGGCAAAATGATACTAAACAGGGACGCCGGGAGGGAGCAAGTGCTCTCTCCTGCCTTTTATTTGGTTGAACAGGGGGGGGGGCAAAAATGCCCTTTTCGAAATGCAATAGAATCCTTTCCAGACATTGATATGATGCAACGGAGATGAAATAAGCTACATGAATAGACTATGCATGATTCAGTTGAGTTCAGGTTCATTTTTTAAATTTCCACTACATACACCTTCAATTACAACTACATATAAATATACAAAAAGGAAATTACATAGACACTAAATACCAGATACAAGATACAAAGGAAACTGAATGGAAAAGAAAGTGCATAGAGGGGAATTTCTTAAGGAGGAACTCTTTCAATAGGCAATCTAATCGAGGAGAGAGCACCCCCTTTAGCAATACTTTATTTTAAAAAATTTTTGATATAATTATAACGTCATCAATGTTCAAGTGCTTTGAAGCAAAAGCCATGGTTCCTTTGCACTCTTTCTTGGAGAATTTCTGATGAGCTCTCTTGGTAAATTGGTGTACTATGCCACAGTACTGATAATTCACTGCTGTCAGTTACTACTAAGGGTCTTTATTTCTTGAATTGTCTTTAATGTTAGTACAAACTTTTAATGGGTGGCTGTGCCACTTCAACATAATGTTTTTCATCAATTCCACATCCTAGTTGGATTGGTAATATTGTTAATATTTTATGTTTTAAGTACTAGTATTATTGCTTTTTATTTTATACCAGTGCTGTTGGCAACATTTTGTACTACATGATTGGAAGAGAGCTATTTCTATAATTGTGAAAAATATAGCCCTTGCTGTGGGATGGATTAGAAATTTCCCGAAGGGGTGCCTATGCTAGTCGGTGCCCATTTGCTCTTGTTGGTTCATCTGCCCCATCATCATTCCGGCTTCAATAATATGAAAGATCCTTGCCATTTGTGAACTTCAGTGCACATTCCAGCGTCAACTGTCTTCCTTCGACGCACTGGCGTGAGATTTTGTTTCTAACATTGGACTACAGGCATATGACAACTAGAAGGGGTTAGTGTAGCTTGTTCATCTTCGTTTCCAGATTAAAATAACAGTTTTCCTTCATTTTCAAATATTTTTCAAAGATGAACAAGCTACGCTCTGGGCGCAGAGATCAACGATGATAGCAACTCTATCCCATTTTTTAAAAGGGCATTTTCCGGTAAAGGCCATGGTCCCGAAAAGTTTTCCGATGTTCTAGACCAGGGCTGCCAAGTATAAGGCCTGCCGGCCGGATCCGGCCCACCAAGGCCTACAGTGTGGCCCCTGGAGGTATTTTGAGCAAACTGAAACCTAGCGATATTTTGTTCACGTGTACTAGTATGGAAAATGTTGGTTCCCCCAGTTTTCGCCATTTTCTTGCGTACCCGATAGGAAGCATCTGATGAGTTATATATATTATATAGTCCCTATTACCTAGCCATGGCACCATATTGGACCCTATCAACCTACCCTGCCCGCGTGACATCTTAGTATGCCTTTATGACCCCCGGTCTTGAATGAGTTTGACACTCCTGTTCTAGAGGGCAAGATCCCGATCTTTCTCCCGCTCCTCTTCCACAATATTCCTGTTTTGTGTAATTCAATAGTAGGCTTGCATGCCTCCATATTCAGAGGTGTCAGGGGGGCCTCTGAAAAATTCTATGAATTCATCTCTGCCGTGAATTATACCTGGGGTAAGTACAACTTGGTATCAATCAAATGAGATTTTTTTCGTTGGCAGAGAGGATATTGTATCTTACGTCTACAAATGCTCCGTTGGATTTCTTTTAAATCTGATACCATGATATGGATGTAGTTTTTGCAGGGCAATATGCAGTGTTGCAAGGCAATAGCTTCTGAGAGCCCCAATGAAAGTATGGAAGTAGAAGCCCTGGACATCACAAATAAATACCTGACCGACATCTATTTCAAGCATGTACAATGAACTCTTGCGAGTGAAGTTGACCGAGCAAAGAAGAAACTTACTAATTTACTCTTAGGGCCAATTAGACGCATCCTATCACATGTAACCGCATCTGGACATATATTTCGGTTAACCTTTAGGACACTATCCGACGTTTTCATACTCTGACGAGTGTCGCACGAAAAAAGCTTTTAAGTATGTCAAAAGAATGTTGCCGCTTTTTCGTGCTGTACTAATTTCCTCGAAAAATCTTTATCCTACGTGATTTACGAAAGCACCAAAAAGCTTTGGCGTATGACTAGGCCATGACATTTTTAAGCAACAGAATACTGTGAATAATGTCCGGTATAGGATCAGCGTGTAATGCACCCTCGGGTTTGCAGAAGCATTGGTGTTGGAAAATTATGTAAAGTTTGTTGCTGGTAGACTCTCGACATAACCAGACTTAGTAGAGGTGAATAACTGCGATATAGCGAGCCTTGAAGGGAAGTTAACAGTAGCTCTCTTGCTATTTTGCCTGTCCAATACTGACTTGTTTCTGTACATATTTTATTTCAACAGCATTTAAACAAACTTGTTGCAGGGAATCTGGTCCTCTCCTGTTTTCTCTTGGGTAGACCTGATTTTCTGAGTTTATCTCATTCTCTTTTGTAGTAAGACTGAAATTGGCAGTTTGCAATGGCAGTGAATATTCCTTCAAAATCCCTCTCCAAAACATTGCGCGAGGAAGGTAACAAACTCTTTTTATCAGTTGATCAGAATCTTGCACCCGTGCTTCGAAGATCTCGCTTTGAGCAGGCATTACACAAATACAACCAAGCGCTTCATGCAGCTCAAGATGTTGATGAAAGGGTATCAGCAGAGAAAAATGTAGCCGTTGTCAATGCTAAGCTTGCAAAGCTTGTCGATCCAATGAAAGAACTGCAACTGCTTATGTATTACTTGAAGAATGCAAGTGAGCATTTTTCAAACAGCTACAAGTTGTCAGATGGTATAAAGTCCGCTCTTTGGAAGGAGCAGTTGTTGTCTTCAATTCGCAGTCTCTTGGAAGGAATTGATGACATTGCATCATGCCTTTCTTTTCAAAAGAAAATGTCATTATTTGAAGCCAGCGCCTACTCATTGAAGATCCCGTTCATGAGAGCAGAGTTCTGTTTCAAGATTGCTGAGATGTATTTTCATGAATCTGTTTATAGAGTAGCTGATAAAGATTTTAAAAATTGTCTCTCAAGATTGGGGGATTGCTATCGTCCAATTGCTGAAATTGAAGGAACTGAGAATTGCCATCCGGAATTACTAGTAAAGGTGGACACGCTAAAAACAGATATAAGATATCAAACGTGTTGGGCTGAATCATTGCAAGCACTCGAGACCGGTATGTTAAAAGTTTACCTTCATACAATAAGTATTCAACTAAGCCTTTTGTGTTTGATCTCACATTGACATTAATTGGATATTGACCTTGAAAACCATCTAGCATCCATCTGTTAGGGATGGATTTAGGGATGAATCTAGAGGGACCAGGGGACTATAGCTCTCATTGTAGCATGCTGGTTCCTCACCAGAAGATGAAGCTCTATTTGTGAAGGCCATGCACGCCCATACAATAACGGTTCTAAATTCTGCCACCTTTGCTCCACGGAAAAATTCCACATCATCAAAGCGCAATCTTCTAAACAAAAGAACTAATCTTGTTTCAACCCAGTGGCGGATCCAGACCAGGGCTACCAGGGCTTGAGCTCTGGTCAGATTTTCAATCCTAAATAGCTGGCTGAAGTAAAACAAGAATTATCAAAAGTACTCTCCAGTATTTACTCCTCATGGACATAATGCTAATAAGGCCATATCGCTGCTTATTTCAGTGTTTCTCAGAATAACCACCTCTGAGATACCAGGTGTCTTTTGCGGACACAGAAGGTAGTAGTATCCAATCAGTTATCACATTGGGAATATATTCGTCAAATCACTATTCAGCTTTTCTATCACATGCTGCATTCTTTCCGAGCCCTGGTCAGTCTGTAGTATACAGAGGCTCAACTACACTGGATCCAATCAGATCTCTCTATTTTGTAAACACTTTTTGGACGAGCCCTGGTCAGATGTAAATATACTCTTTCATCCAATGAAACATCGCCCTGACCAGGGCTCAATTTCTCTTAGCCAATCATAATACTCCGTGACTAGGGCTCGACTATGTCAACATGAGCACTACACGTGGTACAGTGCCCTCGTGGCGAGAAAGACAGTAGGTGTTGAGTGCTGTATTTGAGAATGGGCAGTTAGTTTGAGGTACTAGAAATGTCTGAATCGGTTAGAGAAATCCATGTTAGTTCTCAGAGCTGCAGTTCCCTGCCTGTCAAGAAACCAAATGCCCTAGTATAACATCAGTGAGGTAAGTCGCTTCTGTTATTTGGATAATATTACTGCCATTTTACTAAATACGTAGGAGCCCTAGGGTAAAGGGGGCACTTGCCCCTCCCACGTTTCATAACACTGTTGGTAAGGTCCCCCTTTGCAGCTTAAAGATATGTCTCTTTTGTTTGCGAGAGTGCCCCTTGCCTCTGAACTCAACATTTTGAATGCTTCCTAATTCCTTGCATTTGGCTGTAGCGCTGAATTTTACTTCCGCTTAACACTGTTTCCGTTGTCAACTGTTTGTTTTTGTGACGAAGTCAGATATTGCACTGAGCAGGTGCTGGATTTCAGCGAGTCAAGTTTATCAAGCCTCAAACTTACTGCCACACCCATGTTGGAAATACCCCAACCTTGCGAGTTTCAACAGATTGAGAGAAACGTGTGCGGTTTTAACTTTTTTATAAAGTCAACAAAGCAGAACAAAGTGAATGACGTGCTTGATTGCTTCTTTACTGAAGCCTAGAATATCGAATTTCAAGTCAATAATAAATGTCGGACCAACTGGACCTTATTTGTTCATAGTTATGGGATATTTTCCACACCCATATAGCCACGCCCACGATCTTTTTGTTGAGCCCTGGTCAGATTTCTCCCTGGATCCGCCCCTGCAACCTGCCGACACATCAACAAATTCCTCCTCAAGAACATCAAAGTATTCCTACCGGACCCAGCCAAGGATATA